>BRDA01001149.1:0-13554 GCA_036984385.1 Crenuchus spilurus | reverse complement strand
CTGGGGAGAGGGAGGTTTGGGTTTCCCTGCTCAGACTGCTACCTCCGCGACCCGGCCCCGGATAAGCGGTTGATAATGGATGGATGGATGGATGTTTAGTGTCCCAACTTTTTTGGAATCCGGTTTGTACATTATAGCTAACCACTACAGCTCTTTCTGCAGCACAGGTCTACATAAACCCATTCCTCAACAACATGTACAGCAACAGGATTAAATGGAATGTGCACAGATGTTTGGTACCTAGCTGTATGTGTAGAAGGCATGCAAACCTTTCATAAAAGGTATGACTGATAACTAACCTTTACACCTCTGTGAGCAGTCAGAAAGCCTCACTATAGCAGCAATGACTAGTCAACAAAGTCAACATTTACATTATTTAGCAGATTCTGTTATCCAGAGCAATGTACAACAGTACTTTGTTTTCATAAAGAGAATTATCTCAGCTAATACAGACAGGTTAGAATCCAAACTACTCTTCAGTTCAGACACTGTTAGAACAAAACCATCACTAATACCTAATAAGAAGGAAAGATACACAACAATACACAATAACCATAACAATGCATTACAATAAGAGATGTAAACTAGTGCTCGTTTAAACAAGTTATCAGTCAACATCACTGATTATTAAAACTGTATACTGTTGGATTTTAAATTAAGTATATTAACTATACAGTTGTTTTAGTGTTGTGACCATTAGTAAGCAGACAACAATGACAAAAACTAAAACGTGTTTGTTTGTATTGTCAATAATACATTATATATAAGCAAATATATATAAGCAATACAGAATGTTAATATGTCATTCTGACAGACTGTAATACACTACAGGAAGTATAGGGGGCAATATGACACATGCAATATGACAATATGGTTTCTGTGACTTCATAAAAACGGAATCTTGCAGTTTAGTTTACAATTACGGACTGTAAGGACTAAGGATGCTACCATTTGAAGTATACATCAGGCACTTATTGTAATAAAAAGGAAGGAAATTTTGTTTTTCTCCAATTTAGGCCCTTTAATGTAATGTATTGTCATTTTGGACAATTTCAACATAATATGCCCTAAACCAGAACTACATCAAGTATCAAAATTACTGACTTTTGTCAAAACCCAAATTTGGCAATCAATATTTTCCAAACTTGGTACCTGGACCACTCTGACCAAGTTTTTGTTTGGATTACAGATATAAAATTTAAAAGAGTTCAGACTTGTTAAATGTATCAGTGCTCCGACAAATGATGATTTAGTATTAAAGATAATTGCATGTTCTAAATTTAAAGCCCAAGTATTGATTTGGTATTGGATACCATGCTATTATACTTGGTAGGGTATACAACCATATACGATACAGTGAAAAGAAGACGGGTTCAAAAATATATTTTGTTATGGAAAATTGCTAGTACCATCACTAACTTTAAGCCCAAGTTACTGAAGTGTAACATAAAAATTGCATTTGATTTGAAAGAAAACAGGGTTTTGCTTTAGTGCATTTAAACACAATGTTCAAATGGAAGTGCTCTTAACCTTAATGTACAAGTGAATCTTGAGCATTTGTACTGGCTCACTTAACTTGAAATGTCCACACAATGTAAACAGCAGCAGGTGTTTTTTTTACATGGTAGCAAAGACAAAAACAAGTTTTTGTCAGGTTGATGATATGTTTCACTGAAGAAGAAAATATTCATTTTTTGTGTCAATTTTAAGGTAGAAATCTACTGAACTTTAAAAGTGAATGGGGGAGGAGCTTCACGAGCACATGCAGTAAATAAATCATACATCATAAGAACAGTATGAATTATAGATCGCAACCACACATCAGGCTACTAAATCCCCGGTGTTGAGTCTTCATGCCCAAATAATCCTCAGGCAGGAAAGTAATGGCTGACACTGATGAGTTCTCTATTTAGTTTGGGGCTGACGGGACCTGGCTGAGTTTTCTAGTGATTTCGGAAGTGTGGCTTCGGGCCGTGTAAACAGACTGTGTGGCCTGTAAACTCTGCCTTTTCCTGTTATCTGCTGCGAGTCGGACATTTGGACGCGAGGCTGCGTGCCTTGCGCCTCATTTTCAGATTGAGACGCAGCGCGATCAACAAAGCAGAGAATTAAACACGCTGTGGAGTCATCAGTCATCTGTGACTCGATAAATAACACACACACACGACTTTACAGTCACACATGGACACAAACACACTGAATTAATAGCCTCAGACAGTCTACAGACAAGCTGTGAGGGCACACTAACAGACACAAACTCACTATCTGTCAGCTTGGCTGAAGGCACGCACAAGCTAATAAACAAACGTACCGGATTGTATTAGTTTATCAGGAGGACGTCTGTAATGAAACATTGTACACGTCTCCTCAGTGATAAAACTCTCAAATCCTGATGGCAATGAAATTACTGCAGAATGAGCCACTTAATAGTGTGCTGTATTTTCTCTGAACCTGGAAAACATTGGCAGGGGAGGGTTTTTTTTTACGAATCTGCACAGTAGGAGACCAAATACGGCAAGTAAGAGCAATCAAAACTATCTATTTTCCAATGAAAGGTGAGATCTGCCTGAAAAACAGGACTACAATAAGAGAACCTTAATTTGTTTGGAAAAAAAGATTTGATAATTGAAGCTCTATTCAGGTTGGATTCAATGTAAATGGGGGTTTCTTCTTCTGCGATTTTATTTCTGAATCCTCCATGTCAGTATTTTTCTCCCTCCTCCTCTGAGATTAGTCTTGATCTTGATCATATCTGATTGGTCTTGTTCTGTCGGTATACAAATTTCCATGATTTTCAAGGCAGATGTCATCTCGTGTTGGAATGTTTTTGTTTGGCTAACGCTAATAATGGCTATTTAGTCTCCTAGCGTGCAAATCCATCAAAATTCATTGCTCAACAATTAACTTGATCTGAAGGGAAGATATCTACCTGGTAAAGAGGAAATTAAACAATGTGAAAAGCAATATCTTGAAGGATTATTAAAAGGGGCGGGGCTACAGGTAAAAGTCATTACTAGCTTCTTAAAGATGTTTCAAGTTGTTAAACTAATAGAAGTAGAATTTATTGTATATTGAAAATGACCGTCATAAAGAAACAGAGAATAATTAATTTGTGCATAAGCAAATAATTAATAATAAGGGTGATCATAAAAACATATAGCACAGACATCCACGTTCGTGGGAAAATTAGTCATTTTAATGCTGTCCAGATGCAGGCGTTTCATCACTGATGCAGTTTGGAAGATGTTTCATTACAGACTGCTCCCTAATAAAACTACAACAGGGCTTCAGTCTGATTTTCTCAAGAGGAGGAGGGAGAAAAATATGGACATTGGATGGAAATATAGATATCTGAGAAACGTCCAACTAAGCCGTTATCATATCAACAGCACAGTTCTATTATCACAGTTTGTATAACATCTTAGTCTAAGCCTGATGTGGCCCATGCTGATTTTAGCCAGACTACTGGAGATAGATCTGAAGATGGATAGACTTAGATCGCCCCATCAACATGAGTTTGAGGCACATTTGATCAGAAATATAAATAATTACATATGTAATTAGATTTTTAAAAACATCCTTTATTAAATGATGGTGAACTCATGTACTTCAAGTCATCCAACATATTTACAGTCAGTCTATACCAGTGTGCATGTAAACAGGACTTTAAATAGACTGGTCTTGGCTCGATCCAGTTTCTAGTAGAGATGACATGTACACATAAACATAGTCAGTGTAATAATTAAAGACTCTGAACAGAAATTGGGTAAGAAAGAAAAAATGTTAACTGTTAAAGGAGCCATGTGCTACATGGTTTATTTCCCACATTTTGTGCACTCAGAGCATTTGTGTGTGATCAAGAGAGTCACAATCCATTTTCCAACCTCTCTTTAATCCTTAGTATTAAGATGTTTTTGCTACTGTACCTTTAAGAACTATATGTAAATCTCAATTCTGATTGGCTGCTTACAAAATGCAGAGTAACACTCCTTATAACTTTAACATTAAAACTGCAGAACAGGTGGACGTTAGAGTTTTTGTGACATCACAAAAAAATGTTCATTTAATATGGTCTTTCTGCATGTTTGATATACATGGATTAGAGAGTGAATCTTTAACTTTACCCCTGTTTACATGATAGACCAAAATCATATTTAAAAAATATTCAGTTTTCTGTATTATGATATGGACCCTTTAATAGACTATAACGTGATATTTCATTTCTGTTGATCAGTTTGTCATGAAATTATGTAAAGTAGAGACTCAACTCAACTCTATTTATTTTTTTATATTTTTATATTTAAACTATTTTAGTAAATTTAGCACATTTTTACTATTTATTTAGTATTCTGAAACAGTGTGTTTAAAATGTAAGACAAAATACAACTGACAAGCATGTAGTTACAATAAATGTTATTTAATTACAAAATGTTTTAACTCCAAAATGCCAGCAAGGGAGAAAGACCTCTGTACAACTTGGCCTTTGGTACAGGCTCATTTCAAGCTTGTTATGAGTTGCAGGGAGGGCAGCCCTAGGGATTCATTTAGGATTCCAGGGGAAGTTGAGAAAAAAACAACTGGACCTGTTCCACTCCCCATTGAATTTAGAGTCAGGGATCTTGGCCTTAGTGCATTTATCCTGTCACAAGTCTTCATTTAGCCAGATTTGCAACAAAGACGCTTTGGCCAACGTTACGGGTCCGTTCTAAATCTCCATATATAAAGCTACGCCTCCATGAGCTCCGCAGTAAGTCTTCCCGCTGTCAAAACCTGGTCATTTATGGTAAACTCCAGGCTAAAGGCAACAATGATTAAGGGAAGTGAATGTACAGAGTTGTGTGTGCAGCTCACAGGGATTGTGGGTAGTGCATCGGCACCAAAAAGCACACAGGGTTATTGGAAGCTGTGTCTGAAAGGGTTCACTGACTCCACATTTTGTAATCTGACGTGAACAATGACATAATTGAGGCCCGAGACCAAGAGTGACTCCGAGAAAGCAGAGGCATAGGCACTTTCTCAGTACAGTGTTAAAGAATAGACAGATAAACAGACAGAAAGACGGAGATAAAAACACATTAAATGAAGGCAAAACTGAAAAATAGCTACTTACAGTAAAACAGCTTCACAATAACCGGTCCAGATCCAGTGTTAAGTGGACCAAGACTGAGTTCTAATCTTCTTTGAGAACTTATATTTGAGGCATGTAGTAGATGCTCTTACCCAGAGCGACTTGCAGTTGGGGGTTAGATGCCTTGCTCAAGGGCACTTCAGTCATGACCTGCCCGGCAACATTCCGGTCAAAAGACCAGATTCCTTTCATGATATAAATGACATTTGAAGCAATGTTTTACTCAGTCCAGTCAGCTAAATCAAATAAACAGATGTGACCATTTGACGTTAAGGGTCAGTGATTGTAAAAAGAAATGACAAAGAAATACAGATTTTAAAAAATCTATCCTCAGTCAAGATCAGAAATGAAATCCGAGACCATTTGTAAGACATATTACGCAGTTTGCAATATCGTAATGCAATAAACACGTTATGATTACAGTATTAATACCATAACTATGTTTAAATATGTAAACAGAAAAAGCTAATTTGACTCAATGACCTGACAGGGCATCAAACCAGCAACCTTCCAGTCACAAGACTGGATCCCCAACCACCGCACCATGGATGACCCCTACTTTTTGAGATTACACTCACAGAAACTCATCAGGAGCTGTGATTATTCCTGGATCTCAATCTCTTGTGAGATCAGTATCACAAAGCACAAAACAACAATTAAAAAGCTACATAATGTTCAGCCCTAATGTGAGGCCTGTATACCATTTTAACAGTCACGTTAAGAGCACATAAACTCTGCCACCACTAAAAAGTCAAAAAGGAAAGAAGCAACGTGGGGGCAACCACAAACCAACATCCATCCACCATTCTCACTTCAGATGGGAAAAATGATGTAATTCAGGCTTGGCTGTGTTACTAAAAAAAAATCTCTATGTCACTCCTGGGAATCCTTTTCCCACGAAGTCATCTGCCCTTATCATAAGGAACTACAGTCTTACTCAGACTGACCTCAAATAAAACCCTGTAATAGTTACATGTAGACATTTCTCTTCCCTTTCTTTCTTCCTCTCGACAAGATATTACAGGTTTATTACAATTTCAATTGTAAATGAGTTGAAATAAAGATGTTCTACACTGAAAAGGGCTAAAAAAACTAGAAGTATGGTCAAATAACGGTGACAAACTAAACAGGGACAAAGGGCATAATGGGCAGAACTGGCTCATGTACACTGTTGCCGTTTACAAGCTGTCTATAATTGTTGCTTTTAATGACGCGTGCAGCTGTTCTTGGTTTTCGAAAAGTACTTATACTCATCATATGCTCAGAAAAGAGAATCATGACTGCATTAATCACAATGACAGCATATTGTCTTATCGCCTGTCCCTAATTCAGAACATCTTAGTCCTTCTACAATGCTCTCTGCAATGTCCAACACAATGGTTTTAAGTAGATCCAACTGGCAAGGTGCAGTCTTACAAAAGAAAAAAAAAAAAAACAAGTGTGAACGTTTGTGCTGGCATTTCACAAATGACTGATTTAATCTTGAATTTGCAGCTACATCCTCCTCCTCAGTTGGCCTACAATGCTATCATGAAGGCCTCGTAGTAAAAACAGTCCACTTCAGTTTTGGCCATCGAATTTAGATTCCACTCAAGCTGTTAAGATACACAGTACAGAAAGGTGCAGAAAGGACCTCAGTGGTAATATACATATATGAAAGGGTAAACAAAGGTACAATTTCATGTCATAAGGCCTTGTAGTGCGTTGGGAAAAATGGAAGCAGTGGTTAGTGTGGCTTTGGTGGTGTCGAAGAGCAACTGATTCTCACACAAAAATGATCAGATGTCTACACACAATGTTAGCTAAGATTTAACTGCCCAGAAAGGTTGTTTTTAGTTCCCAGTTATCCTACAGCTTTCCAGGAAGGTTTTGTTGACGCCCTTCCAAACCACTGTT
Organism: Crenuchus spilurus; assembly: GCA_036984385.1. Taxonomy (NCBI): domain Eukaryota; kingdom Metazoa; phylum Chordata; class Actinopteri; order Characiformes; family Crenuchidae; genus Crenuchus; species Crenuchus spilurus. Next base: position 6,530 of record BRDA01001149.1, on the reverse strand, counting down.
GTCATCTGCTATGGTACAACATCACCAAGGTACAACTATGTTTTTGGACTTTACCACAATGGCAGCACCAATCTAGTACATAGAATGTTCTCCTGCCATGTCTACACAAAATCTAACATGGTCCATTGCTTTTAGTTCCAAGTTATCATATGCCTTTCCAGGAAGTTCTTGTTTATGCCCATACAAACAAAATACCATCCTGCTATCATGATGGCAATGTCCAAACAAGTGATCGACCAATATGGGATTTTCATAGGCCAATATTTAGTGTGCAGGGAGGCTGATGAACAATATATAATCATGTTGTGTCTTTCGTGCATCTGAGAAAATATAAGCATGACAAAATCATTGTTGACTTATGACAAAAGGACAGGCTTCAGTCATGTCTTCATTTGCCGGTAGAGTGGTGATACTAACACTACAGGAGCTAACATATAGCTGCCATATTGATGAGGCATGCAAGTATTACTACAGATGTGCCATTATTTATTTACTTTGGCTCATTTATTCACTTGGCTTGGCAGCCCAAATGTTTAACAGTCATGGACTGATGCCAATAATCAGTCCAATTAATTGGCTGACTGATTAATTTGTCTCTTTCTTGACTAAACCATTGTTCTGTCATTTATTACAGTATAACATCACCAAGATATGATTATGTACCATTTGAAAGGGTGGAAATATAATGTTCTGGCACTGAGAATTTCCTTCTATCATTTAAAAATCCTTTAATTTAATGGAAACCTGCTTTGATGGCAATTCATCCTTCAGAGATTAGGGAAACATTGTAGCATCGTTTCTGTAAGTTTTCCACAATACCAGAAGGTCACTAAACCTTCTGTGATTAGTGGAACAGTGTATGAACATTTCTGTAAGGTTCCCACAAGGTTAGAAGGGCATTACACCTTCTGAGATTAGAGGATCATGGTATGAATGTTTCTGTAAGGTTCCCATAAGGTTAAAACGGCATTACACCTTAGAGCATTAGGAGAACATTATATAAACGTTCCTCTAAGGTCCCAATAAGAAGGCCAAAAAACCTTCAGGGGAACATTGTGGGAATGTTTCACTATATGTTCCCATTAGGTTAGGTCACTAAACCTTCAGGAGAACATTGTATGAACGTTTCTGTAAGGTTCCCATAAGGTTAAAAGGCCACCAAACCATCAGAGAATAGGGGGACACTGTAGAAACGTGATGTTAACTTAAACAGAACGTTATATGATGTTTCCCCAAAGAGAGGATAATAAGAGAACCGTAAAAGAGAACGTTTGGTTAACGTTGAACGCTGTGAAATGGCTCTGTGGATTCATTTCAACTAACAGCCAGCTCACGTCTGTTTAACATTGTCATTACGGCCTCAAAACATGAACAAATCTGATGTAAACGCCCTCTAAGACACCTTTATAATGTAGTAATGCTGGATAACGGTGTGTTTGTACGTTTTTAAAGCAGATCTGGTGTTTTTGTTGGTGGAGGAGGCTGATGATGTGCTCTACTCAGGGTCAAAGCCTAACTGTCATAACGGACACAAATGACAAACGGAGGAGAAAAATGACGAAAAACGCTTAAAAACGGCCCTTTCTTGGATTTCCAGCAGCACACAGCATCTGTTCATCGGTGTTTGAGAGAAGTGAGATTACATCATCACAGGAGATGCAGCTCTGAGTCCGAAAAAGGGGGAAATTTTACGGATTTCAAATTGAAAAATTAGCCATTAGCATCACTTACCCTCTCGCGCTTTCAGGAGCACCGTGTTAGCTACGATGTTCTCCAGCTCCATTAAAATCCAGCCCGATATTTACCCGTCAGAGGCCAAAAAACAGGGGAAAACAGATCGACCAGAGCTCCTTGCTCCTCCCCAGCACAATCCTGCTCCTCTCCTGTTCCCTCCGTGTGGAAAAATGGCAAATAAAATGAGATAAATCAAGGGCTGTGCATTTTACACCTGTAATCACAGACGTGTGCATGTGCCGAGCGCTGCTTTAGCTGCACAATAAATGCGTAGGGGTGCCAGGAAAAAAATAATTAATTAAATAATAAAAGTCCCATTAAAGGAGAAAATGTGCTGTAGGATTTGTTGTGCGTGTTGGAGGGGGGGAGCCACCAAGACTCTACATCCTCTGATGATGATGGTAATGATGATGCATGACAGATGAAGAAGCTCCAGCCCCGCGATGGATCCCAGCCTAGCTGACCGGGCTCGGTGCGCTGCCCCCCGGCTGCAGGCGTGCTCCCTTTCCCGGTGCCTCCCTCGCTCTCGCTGCTTTTCCGTCAACGCCTTTTTTTTCTCCCCTCTGGCCCAGGTCGCGTGCGGCATTCCCTGCGGCTCCCCGTCCGCGTCCGACTACACCGTTACACTGAGCTGAGCATGAAATAAAAAGCCGCCAGCCGGGCGGTGTGCGGGCCTACAGCGGGGATAGGGCATGTGCAGCGGTTGCCATGTTCTCCGCATTCAGTCCCGATACAAGGAGGAGAAAAAAGATCGCAGACCTGCGCCACCTGCTGGCCGCTTTCAGAAATATCATTCTCTATTACCATTAAAGGGGAAGTTCACCTTATTTCACGTTTGGGCACAATTTACTGGTCTGTGTACACGAACTGATTTTATACATTTTCTGAAAGAAATAAAACATATTTTGCAAAAACATAAGCCCCTAAAGTAACATGTAAATTAAAACAATGCATGGCCACAGTTTAGTAATGCATGGAACAAGATCCTAATGTGTGATCATGTATGCAAGCAATATAGTTAAGGCAAGTAGACTTACTTATTCATGGGACGAGATATTAAGTAGTGGCCACACCTTAACTGTCTAGTTCCCATGCTTTAAAAAATCATGGCCATGCCTTAACTATCACATTCTCACACCTTACTAAGTTGTGGCCATACCTTAACTGTCACATTTCCATGCCTTAGTAAGTCATAAACACTCCTTAACTCTCTCGTCCTTGCACCTTACTAAGTTGTGGCCACACCTTAACTATCACGTTCCCACATTTTAGTAAGTCATGGTCATGCCTTAACTATCTTGTTTCAATGCCTTAGTAAGTTCTGGCCACACCTTAACTATCTCGCCCCCCAAGCCTTAACTATCCCCACATGTAAGCAAGTTGTGACCATGTCTTAAAAATCTCTGACCCACGCCTTAGTTAGTCACGGTCATAACCAAGGCTTAATTTTCATGTCCTAATGCCTTACCAAGTTGTGGCCATGTCTTTACTATCACATTCCCAAACCTTAGTAGTCATGGCTACATCTTAACTATCACATTCCCACATCATCTACTTAAGTCTACTAAGCACCAACTACCTCGTATCTAGAAAGTAGCCAACTATCTCGTTCGGTCATACATTATTTTCATTTACATGGGATGTCACCTCCACATAAGAGAGTAAAAAATGATAATAGTTGGTGTGGAACTGCTATATCAAGAACACAGTGTAGCTTTTTCACTCACTGTATCTGGAGTATTTACAGAGTACATATTTCTAAAATATGTTTTCCAAAAAACTGACGTTGACAAAGCAACAAGCATGCATATACTGTACACTCAAATGTGAAATAAGATGGGTTTTTTTCTCCTTTTGGATCATATTAAAAAATTCTTAAAAGTGGAACATTTGTGAAGCACAATATTCTAATAAAAATAAGCAATAGCACAATGTTTTGCATAACAAGATCTAATCGAAATGCTTTAACTACCGATTGGACTACAAATCCCATAGGTCTGTGCAGGCGCACTTTAATGGAGAGTATGAGAGTGACGTCAGCACGCGACAGACTTTGTAGTCTGTTTTGGCGAAACACTCGTAAAAATGTATTCCTGTCATTTCTCAAGGTTAGTATCAATGTATGTTTAGGATAATCAACATAATTGTGTCAAATATATCTGAATATTACGTTTACTCGCATGAGATATAATTATCTGCATAATAATGTTGCTCTAAACCTCAAACTGTCCCCTACTCCCTAGTGCACTTAAAAATGCCTTATGAAGGAAATCCACACAACCAAACGAACATTTTCTTAACATTTTGCAAAGACTTTATTTTATTTATGTATTTATTTATTTATATTATTATTATTATTATATTTTTCTTACAGCCATATAATTAAAACCACCTTCTTGTATCTACACTCGTCCATTTTATCAGTATCCACTAATCATACAGGTGCACTTTGTAGGTCTACAATTACAGACTGTAGTGCATCTGTTTCTCTGTATACATTATCTTTTTTTAATCTGTTTTTGATCATCAATACTGTATCACAGGACATAGTTCATCAGCTCAATGCTGGGGGGATTTATACCCCTCTAGCCCACACCTGCCATTACTCATGGATCCAATAGGTTCATGTTTATTCCTATCTTTTCTGCAGGGACTAGACAAGCTGTGTGTGTATATGTGTCATTAGAATGGGTGTCCACAAACATTTGGACATATAGTGTATACTCTTCCATTGCTTGCATAAAGTTCCAGCTCAAAGTGCAAAGTGCCTACAGTCCTATAGGCCAGTGGAGCTCAGTGTGTAAATATGTTCAACAGCAAGGACCTGATGGTGATTCTATTGTTGTGCATAGCTTCCGTAACGAAACCTCTGCAATCATTATAGCTCAGTGGGAGAGATAAAGCCACTTCCACCGAGCACTCTGAAGACTGCTGATGTTTATCTCCATGTATCATAGTCTGCAATAGGTAATCTGCAAGATGGCATAGAGCACACTTTGACAAACAAGACCAAAGCTTTTAAGACATTTGTCAGACTGTTAACAATGACAAGTGCAATATCCAGCATTTGTGATAGCATGGGGGGTATCAGTGTCCACCGCCTTGGTGACCTGCATATATGTGAAAATATCATTGATGTGGAGGCTTATATTGGTATTTTGGAAAGTCAGCATCTTTTCCCAGGAACTTTTGTTTCATCAGGACAATATCAGGCCAGATTCTGCATGCATTACAACAGTGTGTATTCATACAGACAATGTGTGTGTGCTTGACTGACCTGCCTGCAGTCCAGCTCTGGTTTTTGGGGCACCATGAAAAGGAGAAACAGTGACCAGACTGTTGAGTAGCTCAAGTCTTGTTTATAGTAAGAATCGACAGTTCTTACAGCAACAGACAGCAACTGCTAGTGTCTTCAATTCAAAGATGTAACCCTAACCCTAAAAAAGTATAATTAAAAGAAAGTCATGTAAACTTTTTGAGTGTGTTGCATGCAATTGTGTAAATGTGTTTATCAAGGGAATGAATTTGGTCATTTAAAACACTGAAATCTTTTATCATTTTGCCTGTTAAATAAAAGTTCGCGTGAATTAATAAATTAAAGATTTCAGTTGTTCTTGCAATTTTAGACTTTTGGTGTTTCAGTGAACTCTGGAAATTGGGCTTGCGTAGAAATAGTGTGTAAAATTAAAAAGAATTACTTATATATTATAAAGAATGAATACATGTAAAAATCTAGTTAGGTAAGTTTTGTAAAAGTTCAATTGTTATTTAGTGTTTGAATTAAATGCTATTTGGCAGCACCTGGTGGTACAAAAAGAAATTACACAATGTCAAGTGTACACTGAACAAAAAATAAATGCAGCACTTGTATTCACTCGCATTTTTCATGAGCTGATTTCAAAGATCTAAGACTTTTTCTATGTTCACAAAAGGCCTTTTTTCTCAAATATTATTCACAAAAGTGTCTAAATCTGTGTTAGTGAGCACTTCTCATTTACATAGCTAATCCATCCAACTCACAGGTGTGGCATATCAACATACTGATTAGACAGCATGACTATTGCACAGGTAGCCTTAGGTTGGTCACAATAAAACACCGCTCTAAAATGTGCAGTTTCATCACAGCACAATGCCAAGCTTTGAGGGAGTGCGCGATTTGCATACTGACTGCTGGAATGTGCACCAGAGCTGTTGCTCGTGAATTGAATGTTCACTCCTCTGCCATACGCGGTCTCAAAAAGCATTTCGGAGAATTTGGCAGTGCATCCAACCAGTCTCTCAACTGCAGACCACGTGTAACCACACCAGCCAAGGACCTCCGCATCCAGCATCTTCACCTCCAAGACTGTCTGAGATCTGCCACTTAGAGCTGTCCGTTTACATAAATAATTTCTGCACAAACTGTCAGAAACCATCTAAGGGAAGCTCATCTGCATGCTTGTCGTCTTCATCAGGGTCTCCACCTGACTGCAGTTCATCCTCGTAACCGACTTGATTGGGCAAATGCTCATTCAATGGCGTATGGAACCTTGGAGACGTTTTGTACCCCACCGCCACTAGGGGTCACTAGATTCTTAACACTGACATCAGCAAACTGCTCACCCACGACACCATCAGGCAGTCGGCTATCTGCCCTGTAGAGTGAAAACCAGGATTCATCAATGAAGAACCTCTCCAACTTGCCATACACCATCAAATGCAAGCATTTGCCCAATCAAGTCAGTTTATACTTTTGTTCAGTACAGTTAATCACATTCAGAGCTTCATTGTTTCCTTCATTTCTAAAATCCACAAAA
>BRDA01001147.1:0-11530 GCA_036984385.1 Crenuchus spilurus | reverse complement strand
AATGCTGAGGCTAAGGAAAGTGATGTAAGAGGTATTTCTTTCATAAATCTTTTAAACCACAGAAAAGTGCTGTGTGTCTACATATCTGCTGCACCAAGCTTCCTTTTTATAAAACATTTCATCTCTGAGTACATTCCAGTGCTCAGTGTCTCCTCTGACGGTACTTCCAGATGTTCCTGTTTCCCCAGTTGGCCTTTGGTGTCTCTGCTCATCTTGGCTTCAGGAGGACTGTGTGGTATTTAACATGACTGTGCATCAGTACGAGTCTGTCGATATGATCAGTATCAGTTCTAATATAATAAAACCATAACGTTTTTAACTAATTAGGACTAAAAATGAGCTTTTCCACCAGGTTCTATTTTTTTAATTAAAACCGTTTATGTGATCAGCTCTCAGCTCCGTTTAACACACACTTCTCTTTTATTCTTTAACACTTTATTCTAAAATGATAAATTATAAACAGTCATGTTTTAATGATGATGTTTATTTTACATGTTATATTAGTTTATGTTTCAGAATTAAGATGTTGGATTTGGTACCGGGATCATAAACAGCGGCAGGCTTTAGTATCTGTGACGTGTACATCACTAGTTTGGGACTGTACTCACTCTCTGATTCTGGTTTTGTTATGATTGTCGTGGTTGAGCTCCAAGTGGGTGCTCCAGTTCTCCCTCTCCAGGCTGCGCTGGTCCTGTGGCTGCAGCGGCCCGTCCGAGCCGAGGCTGGACGACAGCTGCGATGACCCGGCCGTATCCAGGCTCAGGTCAGAAGCAGTGAGCGAAGTCCGGGCACCGCAGGACCCGTTGGTAGCTCTGCCTAGGCCCCTGTGCAGCACCTCAGGGCCCACATCTGAGACCACCGACCCTCCAGAAGACCCCGCAGATGACTGTGACGCCGTATCCCAGGATTCCTTGCACCTAGCTGGCAGCTGAAGGTCATCTGCGAGCGTCAGGGGGCAAAGCCCAGCAAGGGCCAGTGGAGTAGTCGTCCACTCGTTGAGCATAGCTGATTTGTAAGAGAGCGTGAAGGCCAGAGAGGAGAGACCCTGTAGCAAGCTCAGCAGAACCTCCCGGTCCTCTGGGTCCAGCAGCAGAGCGCCTGGCTGGTAAAAGTTGCTCAGATTGCTGCCCTCCCGCAGAAGCGACATCAGGTAGCACTCGAGCAGGCCATCGTTCAGCGCCAGGCGCACCCACGCACGGCAACGGCCCACATCAGAGTTGATGAAGCTCAAACCCTCCAGCTCCAGAATCACATCTCTGAGGGAACCGAGACACAGTAACACACAATGTTTATCTCATCAGTCAACAATACAAAGTCTGACCTTCAATTAGAGCTCATTTAAGCTCTTCAAGATCTCCTTAGTTTGTGCTATAATACATGACTAATTTAAATAAAACAGCCCCCCCACACACATATGTCAGTAATATTATACACATTTTTTCATCCTAAACTGAAATAAATGAGGTTTTCCTACTTTAAACACCAGTGAAACCTACATTTAAAAATGTGAAAACAGAAAAACACACTTTTTACATTTTCATTTAGACTTTCAGAGCCAAAATGTGATTATACAGCTTTTATAACCATCTAAACATAATTATATTACCATCCAATGCCCACAACAATCTTTATTACAATATATTTTACAGCACTTTATATGATATACCTGATTAAAAATGGTCCTTGTAGAGTAGATTTTTGGCTCATTTTGAATTCGACTCTTTTACATTTGACCAAATAAAGCACATCAGTCAAAACATCACTCTTTACTTCAGCTCCCAGCTACAAAGTCATTTAATTATAATAAACAGCAAATCTCTCATGTACGGGGCTTTAAAGAGTAAATTAAGTACACAACCACTCCGTTATGGGCCACCACTGTCACACCGCCCAAAATATGCCAAGCAGTGTCACTTGATCAGCGCAGGTCAACTTTGGAGCCAATTACTGAACCACATGACCCGACTAATCCTGTGGCTGCTCACAATCCGTCTACTCCACATCTTCACCAAATGTTAAAGCTGAACAGACACCCACGTCCAGAGGGTCAGGTCAGTTCTTACCGAAACCTCTCAGAGGTCAAAATCTTCATCTGCTGAGCACCATGAGGCTACGTTCATTTGGTCATGTCCACCTAATTTCACATCTGATCAGTTCTAAATATTTATTTGGTGCTTTCGCGTCACCTCAGACCGTTTTTATATCAATACGTGTCGTTTTAAAGAGGACGTTTCACTGAAAAATCACTTTTTTACTCCGGTATTTGGGCACTCAGAGTGCTGCCAACCCACAGACTGAGAATTACAACCCAGTCAGTGCGTTTGTGGGCCGTCTGGGTCTAAAACATTTACCTTGTTCAGGTTAGAGCTTTAGCCACACCCCCACAAGTCTGAAGTGAGGTGGGGCATTTTATATTTACACTAATCAAGATAGACAAAAACAAAACTGCACAGCGTCAGAAAACAGGAGCGTGGATTAGGATTATTACTGATGGCAACATCCAACTAATGTTGGCCAATACATGAAGCTGAGCCTTTAAGTGAAATGTCAGCTGATGAAAGTGTACGTTGTCATGTTTGAGCTGCTGTGCTCTTTGTTCTGGTCGTGTTGTTGTGTTGTAACAGTGAGGCTGTTCATAGACTGGATTTGTATCTCTAAACGTGTCTGTGCGAGTTTAGTTGTGGTTTGGAGTCTGAAGCTGAATGTGTTCACTGTGTTATACAGAAGTATTATGAGAGTGGGAGGGGCTTTACTTTCGGCCTACACAGTGCCACACCAACTATAATAAATATTTGAAATAGATTATTCATAAAAAGTGACGCATTTCAAGGCTTTTTGTGCTTTCATGTTGATCAGTGTGACTTATAGCTCATGAAAATTAGAATTACTACTTAAACAGTATCCACACTAAAGCTAACACAGGCTGGCAATGTGTCACTTTATGTATAATGAAGAGAAAATGTTTACCTTTTCATACCATCAACACAAATGTACATTTCTCACAAAACTGTAACGGCTGGAGATGCTTAGAAAGGCTTAAGGGTCAAAGGTCTTTAATGTAGTGAACCTGCCTGTGAGTGACACTCTTCAGAAGGCTCCAGAAGATGGGCTGGGGCAGTGCTGGACCTTTACGGCCTCGTCCTGCCCCGTCTGTGCGGATGTGTTTGGTCTTGAGGCCGTGGATGAAGACCGCCTCCAGGGCGCAGCACAGCTGATTGGCCTCCGAGTCCTCGCTGGTCACCGGGGCGTCTGTGGTCACGTAGCGCTTCTGCAGAGCCTTCAGTGTCCGAGCGATCTTCTCCTTAATCCACTGAAAAAGCAGACAACACAGATGTTGGAATGACAACAGTGTAGAAATATAACACTGCAGCACCGATTTCACTGTTTAATACTAGAGATAAGCAAAATAAATTATTCAGCTGAAAATGTCAAAAACAATCACTTCTAAGTGAACAGACTGAATAATTTATACAGAACACTGATGCAATGACACGGTGACCTTTTTCTAGTGTGAACAGAACCAGAGTGTAAGTTTACTGCAGTAACGTTAGTTTAATGTTGGTTTAACACTCAGAATTGTGCTTTTCATCACCAACTAAACACAGATTCACCAGCACAGTTACAGTTTGGTGCTGAAATGGAAGAAGACAACAAACTACAAGCACAAACTTTACTAAACTACACTTGTTATGATGAAGCCAGAATACAGCCGCTTAGCTTTGTGTTTGTGCTCCCTGCTGCAGTGTTAGGGATCGTCTCACAATTAGCAGAAGAAATGTGAAGTGTTTCAGTGTCTGTAGCCAATGACACTCACATTAAACACACAACACATCCATGTGACTTACATCATTCATTTTAGACATTTTTATAATCACTTATAGAGATGAAAAACCGTGTTTTATTTTGCTCAGTTTCTGCAAAAATTGTTAATTTCTTATATAGTTGCTTATATTATAATATATTATTCATTTACTAAAGAACCCTTGTAGAACCATGTTCTGAAAGAGTGCAGTTTCAGCTCATGTTACTGACCTGTTTGGCGTTGGTGGCCTCCGGGCCAGAATCGGTGGTCTGTGTGGCGAGCATGGCTCCTCTCGGGCTGACCTCACTGCTGAAGAACACATCCACATTAGAGACACTCCAAACAAAAGGAAAAATGACTGATGTCCTCGTCTCCTTCCTTCAGTCCCTAAAGTAGACAGTCCCCCTGCTGATGACACCTCCTGAAAGAGGAAGTCAGTTCTGAAAGACGACAGGAGCGTCAGAGTGGACAGCTGACGAGTATTTCAGGTTAATCCTCCACTAGTCTTCTAGATCAGCTCTAGAGTTGTGATGTAATTGTACAATGCATGCTGGGTACTGTAGTGAGAAAACAATGAAACTCCACTGGGACTGGATCAGTGTATCAGGGGGCGTGTCCTCAGGGTTGGACAGTAAAATAGGTACAGGAGTGAGTGTCTGAGGCTTTATCAGAGTCTCTGTATGAAGCAGAACCGACACTTGTTGTCCTGGTCGGGACACGAGAGGAGCTGCTGAGGACGTCCAGCATCAGTGGGCTCCTGTAGAGCTTTAGTGCTAAACTGTCATTTCTAAACTTAATCTTCTTAACACTAATACTGTTTATCACTAAACACACCTACATACATCACCTCAGCACCGCTGTCCTGTCTGTCAACACCAGCGGCTCTGCTCAGCCAATGAGAGCCGCCGCTCGTTAACCAATCAGCACTCAGCAGCGCTAATCAGTCAGCGCTCAGTAGCTGAAATGCTAATGTTTTACTGCACGTTTTAAAATGAATAAAATGCTGTGTATTAAAAAAACACTAGTAAACATGTTAACAGTGTTTAGTTGTTTAGCTCCACTCACTCCCATTCAAACAAAGATTTCCGAAGCCGGAGAAACTGAGAAACCAGAAGAAAAAAAAAGTTTAGGCTTATTAAAGTTAAATTAAAGTTGAGGATCAGTGTCTTTAAAACAGGAAGTATTTATTGTGGGAAGTTGCTCTCGGTTTGCTCACTGCAGGGCTTAATTAATCTGAAAAAGAAATCCACAGGTACTTCCTCCTTTACACTGTAGATGTGTGTTCTGTAGACACGAGTTCACAACCAAAGTGAAACGTCAAAAAAAATAAACGCTTGCAAGATGTTGACACACTGAGCTTCACAACACATCTGACACAACAGCAGGTACCCACAGAGGCTCTTCCCCAGATAACAGGACATTCTTATGTGACTTCCTTAAACCGGCTGGTCATGAGATACATGATGATAAGAAGGACAAAGTTACCCGGTCAGCTAACAGAGAAGGTCAAATTATATCTGTTTTAAAACATCATCTGACTGACACAAAGTCCCATAGCAGCAACACAACATACTGACTTTATCCAAATAATGATTTAGTATATCTACAAAAGTCACTCACTATCTCTAAATATGACTTAGAACCTCAAAATAAGGTTTCTCAAAATAGTATTTAATATCTCAAAATAAACATCTCAACAAGAATTACAATCTTAAAATAAATCAGTTATATCTCAAAATATTACCACAGAAATTCACTTTACAATAAAACATAAAATGAGGTTGTGTATTTTTGACTGTGTATATTGGTGTGTTTGAGGTCACACAAGTACAAATTTGAGGCCGTGCAAGCCTAGCTGTTGGAAGTTGTGCGAGCGTAGGCATATGAGGCAGTGTAGGCGTATGAGGTTGTGTAAGCGTAGGCGCATGAGGCAGTGTAGGCGCATGAGGCAGTGTAGGCGCATGAGGCAGTGTAGGCGCATGAGGCAGTGTAGGCGCATGAGGCAGTGTATCTGTAGTTGTATGAGGTAGCGTAAGCGTACGCGATAGCGTATGCGTATGAAGCTGTGTAGGCGTAGTTGTATGAGGCAGCGTAAGCGTATGAGGTAGCATAAGCGTACGAGATTGTATAAGTGTATGAGGTAGCGTAGGCGTACGAGGTTGTATAAGTGTATGAGGTAGTGTAGGCTATGAGGCAGTGTAAGTGTATGAGGCAGCGTAGGTGTACGAGGTTGTATAAGTGTATGAGGTAGTGTAGGCTATGAGGTAACGTAGGCGTACGAGGTTGTACAAGTGTATGAGGTAGCGTAGGCGTTCGAGGTAGCGTAAGTGCATGAGGTAGCGTAAGTGTATGAGGTAGCGTAAGTGTATGAGGTAGCGTAAGTGTATGAGGTAGCGTAAGTGTATGAGGTAGCGTAGGTGTACGAGGTTGTATAAGTATGAGGCAGTGTAAGTGTACGAGGTAGTGTAGGCGTAGTTGTATGAGGTAGTGCAAGTGTATGAGGTAGTGTAGGCGTAGTTGTATGAGGTAGTGTAAGTGTATGAGGTAGTGTAGGCGTAGTTGTATGAGGTAGTGTAAGTGTATGAGGTAGTGTAAGTGTATGAGGTAGTGTAAGTGTATGAGGTAGTGTAAGTGTAGTTATGTTTGAAATCTGTATTTTAACTCAGATGATTGAGAGTCTCCTGTACGTATGAAAACTGCAGCATTACAGAAAAGTCAGATTAATCCTCAGTGTTCAGGAGGTTTTGTGCTTTTAGGTTTAACAGTTACAGAAGTGAGGTAAGCCAAGCTGTCTGAACACGTTAGTGTTTACTAAAAGCTTAAAATATGTTTAAATTAAAGCTAATTTGTCAATATTATCAAACTACCACCCTCTGACACTGAGCTGTACATCTTACACTAACATTCAAAATACATTACAGCTTAAAGTAATAACTAGTTTAAATACATTAGCAGTTAGCCTGTAACTCACTGTAAATAATCTACAGAATCTTTCTGAAAATAAAACACCAGTTTATGTGTAATAATGTTTTGACATCAGATTAGCTACGCTAATAGGCTACTACAAAACGAATTCGCTAGTCCACCTTAAAAAGAGCGGCGGCTACATTAAGAGGCGTTGTAGAGCTCGTCAGGCGCCTGAACTTAAATGAGGCTACATTTAAGGTGGATCTGGGAGTTACAATCAGGCGCTAACAAACAAGGATGTATCATTATTATTAGTCACTTACCATGACGTGTGTCAGCATCTGAGTTCAGTTTATAATGAGAACGTTTAAAACTGATTTGTGAGAAATGTCAGTCGTCTCCAGCCTCACTAAACGAGTTTAAAACCAACCGGAGCAGCTAAAACTCAGAGTCACCGCAGGCCCGGCCCGCCTCTACTTACCAAACACATCAACACAGGATACGGATACATGTCAACGGGTACTCGCTCACTGTGGCTCGCTCGTGGTGGCAACGTCTTTTTTTAATCATTCTCTTTTACAACATTTTAAAAGAAGATATAAACAAGCACATTTTGTGTTCAATATTTAATGCAATAATATATTTTACACTCATTACACATAAAGTGACATTTAAAGACATTTAATATTGTTTATAAAAATCAGAAATCTACACTCTCAGATGTAAATTAATATACAGTATTAACATTAAAATGGCATGAAGTCACTTTAATGTGTTTTAAATATAAAATGTGTGCTTATATTATATGTAAAATGTATAATTTGCCTTTTATATGAATTATGAACAAAAATATACTTTCGCAATATTCAAATTTTTGGAAATGCATTTTCCTTTCTTTGTTATTTTTATGGGATGATTTGAGGAGCTTGTTTTTTGTTGCTGTAGATGGAAGCACACTGGTAAAACCATGAGCCTGGCACGCTATGCGGTAAGGCTGGTCCTCCTCATTGTTGGCATTCAGTGGGCTGTGGAAGCCTCCTTCCATTGTTGCAGTTCCAGAACGGAGGATAACCCATTCTAGGCCCGATCCCAAGTAGCGCATAGGCTATGAATAGTAATCCCCTGGGCAGCACTGCACCTGCTGAGCGTGGGTATCTATTTAGACCCAGCCCAGGCAGCGCCAGGTGCCCCCAAGGTGTTGTTGCACCTGTCAAGAGTGGGGATCTGTTTAAACTCACCTCAGATGGTGCCAGATACCCCTGAGGTGGTGCTGTACCTGCTGAGCATAGGGATCTGTGTAGACCCACCCCAAGAGGCACTGCACCTCGATAAAGACATCTGTAGCACCCTTGAGGTCTGTTTATTTCAGAGCTCAATGGAATGCAGTGGAAGTGTGTGTGCACCACGCCTTTCCATCTCCAGTTATTCATTTCCGGCTGCTGAGTTTATTGTTTTGTTTATTTGGGCTTGTTTTCCTTTATTTTATAGTTGATGCACCCCTCTCTGCCCTTGAATCCTACCTGGAAGCATAGTCTCTGCATCGTTTCTTCAAACAGGGCAGTGTCCCAGACAGAGCTTAACCCCGCCCCCTGTCTCTTGGCAGTCCCGTAACATTATGTTTATGTGTGAGTCCTAATTTCTCAAAAATATCTTGTGTGTTTGCATTTTCAGTCTACAAAATGTTGTGGACCATCACAGGTTTGGCCTTTTTTGATGTTCCTTGTGTCTGTGCTGTAAAGACAAGAACATAGCCTGTACCTGTGTGATAACCACTTTGTATTTGAGGGTTTTTTCAGTGCTGTAGTGCAGATGGTCTGCATAGAAACTGTAGGTGAAGGAAATGTAAGTATTTCTGTTGTATTTCTGAGGACTTCAGCTGATTTCTGCAGGAAGCTGACATTAGCATTTTATTCAAACTTTCTGTTCCACCTTAAATGGTGCAGCAGTTATATTCAGGCTACCAGTTATTCCTACCAGGACTAACCCAAACCCCATCAGGCACCTGCCTGTAAGTGCTGCACCATTTAAAGTGGAACAGGAAATTAGATTTCTGAAGTATTTCTGCTGATATTAAAGAGATTCAAAAGATGTTTATAGGCTTTTTAGTATCTGTATTGATATGTATATTGTCAACTCAGAAATAATTGATTCTTGGACTTGGAGTTGCCTGAGAGACCATGTCAGGTCACCCTGAGTCAAAGTGATGGGAATCAATGCTTTAGGAGTTGACTCTGTGATATATTTATAGATATATTGAAATATCATTCAAAGTACAATGGAATCAGGGGCCTGAGTGGCTCAGTGGGCTAAGACGCTGACACTATGACCAGAGGATTGAAAGTTATAATCCTGGTCATACTGTTTGCCATTGACATCCATGTCCTTAAAGAGTAAAAATTGGCTGTGCCCTCTCTGGATGGATAGCTGGCAGCAGTAACATTCTACCTTAAATGATGCAGCAATTATATTCCTTTGCCACTCCACCTTAAATGATGCAGTAGTTACATTTATTAGACTTAAATGTCTTCTGTCCCATGGGCGCAGCCATGGCCAGGCGGGTAGGGATCTGGTCTTGTGAGCAGAAGGTTGTCGGTTTAATCCCCGGGCAGGTCATGATGTAAACGTAAATGGTGCAGCAGTTACTGTACATTCATTAGTCTAAGAAATGTTCTGTTCCATCTTAAATGGTTTGTCAGCTGCTCTGGCTGGTAGTACATGTAAAGAAGACGTTCAGCTTGGTGATTCGTCCTGGTTCAGTACAGGTTTAGAGTTTGTGTGCACTGATCAGTGTGTGTTTAGTGCTGGTTTGGGACTCAAAGACCAGTCAAAATGAACTTCTTATAACTGAAGATGTGACACTTGGTTTATTAGAAACAGAATCTTTAATTATCAGTTCAGAAACGAACAAGTAGAAAGAATAGAGTTTCAGCTTTCATATGACTCCTCCCTTTATGGGTGGAGCTTTGAGAAGAGCTCAGTAATAAAGCTGTGGATCCTGAGTATACATTTACAGACTGTAGCTGAACAGTTTATCCAGCAGGTGGAGCTCTAAGGCAGGATGTTATTGTAAAGAGGCGTGTAATGCCTAAGTTGGCCACATGATGGCAGTGTGTTCAGCTCATATTGTATTACATCTGACCAACAGGTAGCAGGTATAACCAGATGACTGCTCTTCAGCTGTCTGACTTTAGATGTTCTCACTTTGAACAGCCATATAACACATTTTAATGTATTTAAATAAAGGAAGCAGGTCTTTATAGTTTAGAAAGTGTAAGTGGTGGAAAAACACCTGACTATGACAGACATGAAGTGAAAGAAAAGGAGGGAAAAATAAGTGAAAGTGTGGGCAACTGATGACTACATGCTTTTATTTTGGGAGAACAAAGCAGAAATCAGAGACGTTCCTTTCCATGTAGGCCGAGTTTCTGTTTCCTGAACCTCCAGAGCACCTTAACGCATCGACAGACTCAACACAGCGAGCTCAGACTAAGCACAACAGCAGACCACACGGCTCGTAATAAAGCCACTACACAAAAAGGTGATGACACTGTGTGGACAAAAGTATTAGGACACCTGCTCACTGCTGGGGGTGCTCTACAGCCAAAAGACAAGCTGTCTATCAGCTGAATGCATACATTTAAAGGGGTGTCCACATACTTTTGGACACAGTGTGTACAGAACTATTAAAATACAGGCTGTAACTCTGTGGTCACTGCAGGAACTGAGAGGAGAGACTGTGATGACGACAGAGCTGAATCCTGATTGGCTATAAGCTCTGTGGACGCTCTTGTTGACACTGTGAGCAGGGCTGTTTAGAAAGGCTGAGAAAGGAGCTGTTACTGTGAAATATTTTAGGATTTTAAAAGAAGCATATCATTAAGACCACCAGTCATAAGATCAAATACAGTAGTATGATGAGTGAGAGTGAGGTACACACACAGTTTACATACAAAACAAATCACAACATATGAAAAATGTTTCACACAGAGCTCATTTAGTTAAGTCTGTGAATTTCTTTCGTTTCTTTTTCCTAACAGTCGCTCGTTACTCTGTTATTAATAAAACTTATTATTAGTTATATAACTTAGTTATTTTAAGTGAGAGACACATCGTTTAAACATGTACACGGTCATTTCTCTGCACCTCTTGATAGATTTTATATCAGTTGCTTTTAAAATGTATTAAAAACGTATTAAAATGAGCTCCTCCCACTTCCAGTCAACGGGGGAAATGTTCCAGACTTTTGGTTCTGTTTGTGTAGATGTGGTAAAGCCACTGACTTCACACCTTTTCAAAACCAATCAGAAACTAGTGCAGTTTGTCCCGCCTCCAGAGGCCCAAAACTAAGAACCATGAAGAAGAGCACCGGCCAAATGTCCATGTACCGATATAAAAACTGTCTGAGGTGACTATTATTAATTATTATTATTATTATTATTATTATTATTAGGGACTGTTAAGAAGGCTACAG
The DNA here is from genome assembly GCA_036984385.1 of Crenuchus spilurus. NCBI lineage: Eukaryota > Metazoa > Chordata > Actinopteri > Characiformes > Crenuchidae > Crenuchus > Crenuchus spilurus. The sequence goes on along the minus strand of BRDA01001147.1, from coordinate 350 downwards.
CTACCATAGTGAATCAGTGTTAATGCATTAACCACAGACACCAGTGAAACCACTTACAGAATGAATGGTCTTTTGCTGTTATTGGGACTTTTTTTTAGAGAAATGGTGAATAAATTTGTTTAAAAGTATGTGAGAGTATGTGATACAGCTGTGATCATGATTTCAGTGTAATCTGGTCAAAAGACGTCTACAGATTCACTGATTTCACAGAAGATCTGTGTTGACTTTGGACTAAACACAGTGGACCAACATCTCAGCTCAAAGCATCACAGACTGCAGAACCTGCACACTGGACTTCAGACAGACTGGACTGTGTGTCTCAGACTCTAGCAGCTGATTTATAAATGCAG
>BRDA01001145.1:43132-55075 GCA_036984385.1 Crenuchus spilurus | reverse complement strand
CTCGAGATTGTAACAAGATGTCGTCGATGTGACTATTCTGACGGACATCTCACCACTGTGACTGTGATCGTCTTATCAGTGTAGCTGCTGTAGAACAATGTTAGAGTTCCCCCTAGTGTCAGTGTCACCACTCTACAGGCAGTCTTATCAGTGTAGCTGCTGTACAACAATGTTAGAGCTCCCCCTAGTGTCAGGGACTAGGGACTGTTTTTCAAGTCATTGAAAAACTCATTTCATTCAATCACTACTTAGGTGACTATTGAGCTCTAGAGATTGTTAGCAACATCACCCTCACAGCTCCAGTTTTAAACTAAAGAAGCACAAACAGAACTGTTATCATGTCTTGTCTGATGGACTATATCAGAGATTAGGGGACAATGATGTAAAATATGATTTCTGAGTAAACTGTTCCTTTAAGACGTAGTTTGCTGGGGGCTAAGGTGTATTTACCAAACTAGAGTAACTGAAATCATTACAAAAGAACACAAATCTTGGGTTGGACTTGTCTCACACTGTGGTTGAGGATGAATTAAAGTGTAAAATGGACAAGTACAGTCTCACACACACACACACACACACACACACTGACAGTGGAGGCCCCACGCTGTCTGTTCTGATTACATCGCCATATTGCCACTTCAAGCACACCCACAAGCCCGACACTCTGAGCATCGCAGTTTCCACAGCAACACTACTGTCCCCAAGCCTAAGAGTGGCATGAGTCCATGCAGAGGCAGGTGGGCACTGCCCACTACACTGTGACCCCAGCAAGTGGAACCTGCCTGAGTCATTTAAAGAGAACATTTGCCAACAACACCCAAACTCTGAAGTCTGAAGCTTTATGCTCCACTTAACTCAGATGTAGTGGGTCGGAGTCAGTTTTGCTTCTGTAATTCAATAGTCACCAGAACACCCCAGTCAAAATACATCACCGACATTTCTCTAAACCCACCCAAACCTCATGCTCCAGTCTGGAGGTGAAAGTTTGCTACTTTAGTTTAGAACTGAAGCTGTGAGGCTAACATTGCTAACAAGATGCTAGAACTCAATAGTCACTAAATACATCAGTCAAAATATATTACACACTCACCTCTGTGCTACAGAACACTGCGCTGAGACCAGCTGAACAAACGCTGTACCCGCCTCGAGTAGAGTTAGTGCTGCTCCAGCCAGAACATTACAACCAATAAAGCCTCAGATACGGCACCAGATTAGAACCAGTGAATGGCTAATGGTGTGAGACCAGCAGCAGCTGGCGTAACCAAACCCTCAGGCTCAGAGCTAAGTGTGGGAGTCTTGTTCTGCACAGCTGTCCATGGAAGCTGTAGCAGATGATATAAATGATACAGCACTGCAGGACATCAGCAAGCAGGACCCTGAACTACAGCTGACACAGCAGTGACCTGCAAATAACAAGTGCAGTGTGCCCGGTGCCCAGATTCTTCTTTAGTTTAGCACGTCTGAGCCAAGTGGAAGAATATATACGTTTGATTTCCACGTGATTTCCTCTTCTCTGTATTACTCATGACTCTGTCTGAACCCTTTTATACAGCGACAATGTAACACTAAGTATTAGTGATTAGACAGAGTAAATCATGATTAATCAGGCTGTTACAGGCGGGCATGGACAGAACAGTAGAGACTGAATCTAAAAAGATCTGATTATTGCTGTTTGAGGCTGGCACTGGATTATTATGAAACTCTTAACTCAAGACCAGTAAACAAGGTAAACAAAGACATTTACAGGCACATGTGCAGGCAGCCGTGTCCACGTTAATCTGCAGTCCTGAACTCTGCACTGAAAAGCCCATATCTGTCAATCACAACTTTTAGAGTTTTAGTCTCAGTTATTTTAGGATGCACAGCACTGAAGGGGCATTATGCAAGTTGCTGAGAGCTCAGTTCTACTTGTTTGCTCAGTGTGACTGACAGCTCAGATGATGATAATATGTGATGGTGATGGTGAGTAAATGACTATAAACAGTATAAACACTGTGTGTCTCTCAGAGCTACAGCTGCCACATTCCTAATATCAACACTCCTGAACCAGAGACATCATCACAAGTGTCTTACCTGGACTGAGCAGAACCAGAACTGGACTGTTACTCAGTACAAAGTCCTCTGTTTACATTTCATTAGTAAATCAGCTCCTAGAGTCTGAGACACACAGTCCAGTCTGTCTGAAGTCCAGTGTGCAGGTTCTGCAGTCTGTGATAGTTTGAGCTGCTGCTGTTGGTCCAAAGTCAACACCTACCAGCAGATTTTACAGCACTTCATGCTTCCATCTGCACACAAGATGCTGATTTCCTGTTACAGCCACTCAGTGTATGAGCTGCAGGTCAGACTAATCCACATTAAAACAAAAACGGGCCTGAAATGTGTCACTTCAGCCACAACATTGTCTGAATGTTATAAATTCAGTTATTAGAACATTCAAATCTGGAACGTCTTCTAGATTTTAAATGATTAGATTATTTATTAGAGATTAATGATGAAGTAAACATGAGCTGACTGACCTTTGACCTTTCTGTACTGAACGTCCTCCAGTCTCTTCCCTCTCCCGCACGTCATCATATTCACAACCAATAAAAACATCTCGCTGATGTTACTTCAAACGTTGCCACAACATTTAAACATTACAAAAACGTTGAAACGCAAAAACCATTATGACACCACGTATCCAGAACCTTCCAGAAAAATTATTTACGTACCGTTACACACCAACTTTCCTGGAACCTTTTGAAAATGTTGCTGAACGTTCTTAAAATGTTCTCTGTTAGCTGAGAACACAAAAATGAACTTTTTCACCGTATTTACCAAAAGGATCTGGAGAGCAGAAGCTCTGGTCGGCCAACACTGCTCAGCTGAGAGAGAAGGTTCTCGTACTGGACCAGGCAGAAGATCCAGAATGTAACGGGCTCAGTTCTTGATGCAGTGACGATTCGAAGGAGTTTGCTGACTCCAGGAAGGATTTGGTTGCAGGCCAGAAGTAACATTCTGCTAAAAAACATGTATCAGCCTTATTCCTGCTCCTCTAACAAGCTGCTCTGCCTACCGACTACAAACAGCGGAGCTCCACAGGTGCTCTCATTAAAACGAAGCGGCTCCAGACCGGCTTCCTCTCCGCAGGCGCACAGCGAATGTGACAAGAAGGAGCTCTGCTGCAGTCGTAAAACTGTCTCACTATGAGGAGAAGTGCGAGCTTTATTGAATCCATTTAGAAAAGGATTCTCACATAAAGTCGACCAGGCAGCTTTACGGCCTGACAGCTGTCCTTGGTGCTCTGTGCTTCTCTAGAACTTCAGCTGAGGTTCTACTCCCACGTCAAACTCGCTCTACCCAGCCTTCAAACCATATTTATAGTGATGCTGCATTATCCTAAGAAGCAGATGTGCATTCAGCTTAAAGCAGGCACAGTCCAGGGCTTCTGCTGCCCGTAGTGCCACCTGTGTTCCTGGCTCCAGGGTGCAGGAAGAGAACGACCACCTGTTTTCATAATGTTTTGGATGCCTTAAAAGACAATAAGAGGGGTGTAATGATACACTCTGAACTTAATCCAGTTCAGAGTCACACTACCCCTCCACTGGGCAGGGCATTACTTCATTATAGCCAAAGCCAGGACAGGGTGCCAGTCTATCGCTGGGCACACACCAGAACAAGGAACCAATGCACCTGACCTCCATGTTTTTGGACTGTGAGGGGGAAACTGGAGACACTAGATGAAACACACATGGGGGAACAAACTCGAGACCTCGGCGCTGGCGAACCAAGCCATATTTCACATTTGCCAGATGTTTTTTTTTCCCGGGACGATGCTCACTATCCCATTTGATGCTTCATAGCACCATCATGAAAACACCTAGTCTTTAAAGTGTTTATAGTTCTAAGCATAAGTTAGAATCATTGTGGGACAGAAACTGAAGTCACTGACATGTCTGGCACTGATCAGAGACCAACTGCTCCACCACTCATCACAACTCAAAGAACCGTGCTGACCTTCCAAAAGATTCTGATTTTACAGCTTTACAAGAAGCATCCACATGTCCTACGTCAGCCCCGGTTTGTCTGGAAGCAAACAAGGATAATATCATACCTACCAAAAGACCAACCTGGCAGCAGCAGCAACAGATCTGCTCCTCCCCGCCGGCCCAGATCCAACCAAGCAGCAATAAGTATTAAATGACACCAAGAGAGCATGTAGGATTTCATCTGGCCCGCTTCCCGACACACAAACAAGCTTCCTGTCCCCTCCGCACGGGGACGTTATTAAATCTGTCTCCGCCTTTCTCACATCTCTGGCTTACGTTATTAAGTGTCACAGCGAGAGGACTCCCCCTCGACGGAGGCGCAGCCACACTGCGACACCAACAAAGGCTCATTTTCCACTCTTACAGCCTCTGAATGAATCAGTAATGCAGCTTTAGCGGCTCATCTGCTGCAGCTTATGGCCACATTAAAGTCCCAACTGTCCCCTCCGGTGGCAGATTACTGTCCCGCGCTGAGACAGAAGGACAAAACAATAACCAGCTCCAGCACGGTCAAGCTCCATTAACATCAAGGTGACCACATTTTACCTGCGCGGCCCCTAAAGTTGCGGAAAAGCAAACCTGGATGTTTTCCTCTGCACCCCTCCTCCTCTCCGGCTAGCTGGGGCAGCGGGCGCCCAAGGGCTTCGAGGTGCCACCAAGATAAATGATTCAACACGAGCATCTGGCAGTGACCTGACTGGAAAAAGAGCCGGGCACCAGGCCGGCTGAGCAGAGCGGCACACTGCAGGTGATGAAGCCCCAGCCCGCACGCTGCCTGTCAGGTCTCATCCAGCGCCGAGCCGTACTGAGCAGCCACCTTCTGAATCTAAATGAGAGCACCACAGCAATGACCACACAAATGAATGCCAGGTCTTATACAACCAGACAGAGGGCCATATAGCTTAACACTGATTATCATACACTGTGTCCAAAAGTTTGTGGACAGCTCTTCTAAAGAGTGCAGCTGACAGATGCACACGCAGCTTATCTAGATCCTGTACAGAAGTACTGCCAATAGAATACAACTAAACATCACCCTGTTGGCACCTTGTCTAATGCCAGGCCTTGGATACATGGGTATAAAACCACCAACACTGTGGAACTGTGTTCTCTGCTCAATCCAATACTTTTGTGATGAGTTGAGGATGAGTTGGTGGTGATCATCCATCCTCCTGACCTCATTAGGGCTGGCATCAAGACTCTTCTCTGTCCTGGCACCCAGGTGGTGAACAAACTCCCACTGGTTGTTCTAACAGCAGAGTCCTCACAGTCTTCACACACAGACTGAAGAGCATCTCTGTGTGGAGCACTTAAGCAGCACTAGTTTAAACACTTATTGTAAAGCTGTAAAGCTCTTATATTGTGTATAATTGTGCCTCTTTCCTTCTTTCTAGGTATTAGTGATGGTTTAGTTCTAACAGTATCTGAACTGAAGACTAGTCTGGACTCTAACCTGTCTGTACTAGCTGAGATCATTCTCTTAATGTAAACAAAACACTGCTGTACATCACTCTGGATAAGAACGTCTGCACAATGCTGTAAATGATGACATAGTCTGTGTTCACACTGCAGGTAAACCGGATTAGTTTCTTGGATCAGATCTGCTGAGATGACTGTTCACACTGTTATCAGTCAGAGATCAGATCTGTCTGTCCACACATCACAAATCTGTCTGTTTGGGTTTCTGTGGTAACAGTGCAGACGTCAGTAATTACAGACTCACTGGTGACGTGCCTTTCTGAGTTGCCAGGTTGGTGGTTTTTCCACAAAATTGCTGATTTATTTTAAAGCACTCGTGAGTAAAATGTCAGAGGTGGTGGGGTGTTTATACACTTTCACTCTTATAGTAATATAGTAGAACAATAGCAGTGTTGGAGATGCCTTAGGTACACATTCTAATATTAAAAGAGCTCAGTGGAGGATCTGAACTTACAGATTAGAATCAGACTAAAATAAGATTTAAGAGAAATAAACAGCAGTTATAACTTCCTCAAACATCTGAGTGACTACACGCTTTAGATTTTGGGTTAGTTATAAGCTTGTGTAGGGAAGGTTTCTGTCAGACAGTGGGCTGGAGAATTTTCAGAGACCTGGCAACCTGAGACGCCACTGTGGTGTCATTCGGCGCTCTTCTTGGATCTGTTACTCTGGATTTGACGTGCTGTTCTGATCTGATTTGAGCGTCCAGACTGAGACGGATCTGTACAAATCTGACTGTAGACTGTAACAGCAAATGTTTGAGAGGCGGACCATATAACTCCGCCTCTCATTAATTCATGCCTTATATAAAGCCCTCCTGTCTACCTACCTCTTCATGAGGAAAACCCGTCACCTTCCAACTCTTCTGACTTCCATAACTTCTCTCACTTCCACTTCTCTCTCATTCTTCAAAAAGGGGGCGGGGTCTGGCTTGGCTTCTATGCCAAGTTGTTCAATCAAGCCCAACTTCTCAAGTTTCCCCTCCTCTTTCTAATATACCTCAATCATTATGTGGTCCGTTCTGAGCAAATCACATTTCAAACCACCTCCAAATGTGGCTCAGATTCACAGACATCAGATTTCATGTGGGCTTCTGACTGTCCGGACTAAATCAGGATACATTTTTCAGCCACAGTTCACTGTGACTGTTCACAGGGTTATTAGTCAGCACTTAAAGCTCTGTGCTGGCTGTATCAGAGATGTATTAGACAGTAAGAGACACAGGTTTTGTAGACGTGTTGGATGCTGGAGAAAAATGTCCAAGAAAAATGCCCAACAACCTTTTGTTGTTTTACTGTTGATCAGTGTGACGTACAGCTCAGTCACAGTAATATGATGGTCAGTAGTAGAGTTGGCACTGTGGGCAGCTGCTGGGCATCTCCATAAAGCTTGTGAGCAGATGGAAGCATGAAGTGCTGTAAAATCTGCTGGTAGGCATGGGCATAGCACCAAATTCTGCACACGCAATGCCCAGGGCCCCGCCCCCTATTATTAAATATATATATATTTTTATATTTAAAGGAAAATAAAATTCCAGACTCCTCAAGGGCCCTCTCCACACTTGGGGCCCTGGTAACTCAGTGCCACTTTCCCCCCCACTATGACGCCCCTGCTGGTAGGTGTTGACTTTGGACCAACAGCAGCAGCTCAAACCATCACAGACTGCAGAACCTGCACACTGGACTTCAGACAGCTTGGACTGTGTGTCTCTCCACTCGTCCTCTAGATCAGGGCTGTCCTGCTCAGCAGGTCTAACTATAGTGTCAGAGCAGAGAAATCACTGTGCTGGACACCGACCGATCCAGGATTGGAGCTGGACACCCCTGATCTAGACCCTGGGATTGATTTACAAAATATATGACAGTTTAAAATTGTGAATTAAATTATGATTAAAAATGAACTCTGTCCTGCTGGAAGAGGAAATCGGTAGCTAAAGTTTATCAGATGGAAGCATGAAGTGCTCTAAAATCTCCTGGTAAGATGACATCATTGACTTTGGACTCTGGACAGCAGATGACATGGCACCCTAAAATATCCCAGACTGTGGAAAATGCATAAAATATATTGAATTCAATTACGAACAAAGATGAACTTTTACAACATTCTAATTTTTTGATGTATGACTGTAAATGCACCCTTAAATCTCCTTAAGCTCCAGTAGTGCATCTCAAAGGTTCTGCATTGACTTTTCCACCAGAAAAGAGCATCTATGATTGAACAGTTTTATGTCTGCAGTCAGGACAGGGTCCTTCAACTTCAAATACAGGTAGTCCCCAGGTTACGCCGTTGATCGGTTCCTACGTCGCGTCGTAAACCGGATTTCGTGTCGGAACATACGGAAATACTGTACATAAATAACATAATGTAAGCACTTATCCTATCCTAACACCTATCCTAACACAGTAATTATCAAAAAACGCATATAAAATACGGTTAATAATGAAATGAAACAGCCGCGTAACCATGTATTCTTCCGCTGCGCAGACCGCCGCGCACGCCAAACAAGAAACAAGGCTTTATACAGTAAATGGGAGATGTGTCGTAACCACGAAACATCGTAACTCTGGAACGACGTAACCCGGGGACTACCTGTACATTCATTACAAGTCAAACTGATAGTTATGTTCTCTAACTAAAGCGGGCCAAAGTCGTAACCTTGAGGAACACCACCCTCAGTGACAGAAAAGACTAAGCCTTCTAATAGTCAGAAAGTTCACCTGACCCTTATATTCAGCTGACTTGCCTGGTCATACTGTTGATGCCAGTCCTCCACGCCAGCCTTACGCCTGTCACACATGCAGGGTGACGACCTTTTCGAACACTTCTCTGCCAGAGTGCACGCGCTCCAGTAAATCAATCACCTAAAAGCCGTGCAACTCCGAGCAGAGCTGTCATCCCTCGGCGTCATTAATCTGCAAACCAGAGGCTAAATTTAGCCGTGGGATCCACGCAGCCCTCAGTCTGCTTACCGCTGTGGGAGCTGGAGGAGGATGGCTGTGCCCTTGTGAATATCAGACCACACGTCCACTGACGTCACCCGTAGCTGAAGCCTGAGCTGATGGGGCCCAGAGGCTCATAGTATGGGGAGGGGGCTATTCCATCCAGCTGAGCAGAGATCAAAGACAGTCGCCTATAACACAGTACAACATGGCTGGCACGGCTGGCATGGCTGTTCCTCATCGGAGCAGAAGCATCCCCTCCCCCGTCTGTCAGCAGAGATGCCGATGACTCTCAGACTAATTGATTCATTAAGGATTACAGCCCTCTGTTCAGGGATGCAGCATAAAAGTGCAGGATTTAGGCCAGGCTGGTTTAAAGTGCCCGGCATTGGAGAGTAGCGTGCTGCTCAGCCGGCACTGATGCACAGCATGCAAACTAGTGCTGAGTCCAATTAATAACTTAACCCAGACTTCCTTAATCTTATAACCTGTGTGACCACATGACCAGTCAACGTGGAAGAGACAGTCAGATTATATGGCAAAATGTATTACTCAGACCTAAGAACCCAGACCCGGTTCTACTGGAACATTATTAGTGATACATCTCTGAATAATAATTCTCTGTATACTTTGTCCACCATGTTCTTTAATAATCAGGACCCCCCACAGAGCAGGTGGATCATTCTCAGTGACACTGATGTGGTGGTGGTGTGACCAACAAGGCAGGTGTGTCTAATAGAGGACAGTGAGTGACACAGTGTTTAACATCTCCAGCAGCTCTGACACACCACCACCACATCAGTGTCACTGAGAATGATCCTCCTGCTCTGCACGTAGTCTCAGAAGTACAAACAGAGACTACAGTCTGTACATAGTGTACCTGTGTGCTCAGTGGAGCGAAAGCAGACAATGAGTTCAGAGACAAGCTGTGTGTACCTAATGAAGTGGCCAGAGAGTCCATGTCAGGCAGACTGAGCATCAGGGCTAAAATCTGAGCAGTGTAACGCTGATTTAAGGAAGTCAAAAGCAGATATTAGCTGGCAGAAATCATTCTGGCACAAAGGGAATGGCAGGCTATTAACAAAGTACCATAAACAAAACACTCCCCATCAGCATAATTGGGCATAATGTGCAACGTGTGCCTGCCAAAAGTGGGCACCATTCAGACTGGCACCAACGCAGTAACATAAAAGAAGGGCCAAGAGAGCATTGTGATCCAAAGGAACAGACTGTGGTGTCTGACGGTTTAAGTAATAGATCTACATAACAGACCGTAGTGAACACATCTGACCGGTTACCACAGTCAACAGTCAATACTCAACCAAATGGCAGTGACATTTACACTAAATGTAGAAAGGAATGATGTACAGTTCCAATAAATCCCAACATCACCCTGAAGGGCTTTATTTACCAATGCTGACCAGTGGGCTACATCATCCCACTCCAGCTACCATGAAGAAAGCTCAGAATATTTCATTTCAATGATTTTATTGCCCAAAGGAATCTACTGCAGAAAGAGACGACTATGGAGGCTAAAGAGCGTGGCACATGGGTTTCCAATCACGTTGTTCTGCTGCGGGTTAAACAGAGACCCCTGCTGTGCATACAATGCAACTGCATTAGATGGCATAATCAACCAAATACACATGCTATCATCCATTTCTATTATGCTAATTGTTATAATAATTGATCAGATGTTATTGAGTCATACATCAAAAACTGTAATCTTATACAATCTTGAGTCATATATTCATGACACATAAAGTGATGCATTTCAAGCCTGTTTGGTTTGAATGTTGTATAGCTTATAGCTCATGAGTTCAGTAATATGATGGTCAGTAATAGTGTTGGCACTGTGGGCAGCATCTCCATAAAGCTTGTGAGCAGATGGAAGCATGAAGTGCTGTAAAATCTCCTGGTAGGTGTTGACTTTGGACTTCAGACAGCTTGGACTCTAGACTGTAATGCCAGGTTCACACTACATGACTGGTTGGCGACATGGGGTCACAAACTACACGATTTTTCATCGCAGACTCCTGGCTGCTCTCCAAAAACACATTCTGTCATGAGAACATTACAGTCGGTGCGCTGGCTTTGAGTGTGCAGTACTGTCCCCAGCTTTACTTCCTCTGTCCATTACACTGATCACAGATGTAATCAACCACATTATCTCTGCAGTCACAATAACAGTAACAGAGAGACTACGTCAGCGGACACGTGGTTCTGTCTGTGATCACACTGGTTGTTGGTAGTTACTCCTGTTGACACAGTCACCCAACTGGATCTCAGATACTCAGATATGTCAGACATCTCCAGGGCATCAGCGACTGGTTGGCGATGGCTCACTGAGCGTCTTTCAGGAGTTCAGACTACACGACTGAGCAAGCCCCAATTTCCCTCTGAGCAGAGGTTTTTTCGGCAATCTACAAAACAGGCCTAAAAGACAGGCCTAAAACCATGCAGTGTGAACTGGGCTTACATGAAATGCAAGACTTTCACCTGAAAACAGAACTTTGGGCTTCTGCTCAGCCACACTGCTCAACACTTTATGTGTAGAGAATATTAAATATATGACATCTGAGCTTTTTCAATTAAATGATAAAGTAAAATGAACCAAATGTATTTTAACCAGTAACATCAAAGCTTTGGACCAGCTGTTCAGACCAGAATATGAACATCACTCATTTGAACTCTGAGCTTCTTCAAGACAACTTCAGAGAGAAATTCTGTTCAGGACAGATTCAGACTCTAAAAAAGATCCACTTCCTCCACCGCGGCGGTTAGCCGGAACCGCGGTTTGGTTGTTTAGACTGAACTGAACGCAGAACGAGAGCGTTTGTCGTTTGTAGGTTGTCAGGGACGCTGGAAAGAAAATTAAATTCTTTTGAAGCGATGATCTGCTTTACTGAAAGAGGTGAGGATCTGTTAGCAGCTCACACAATGAAGCTTTTGTGATGGGGCGACACTGAAAATACGAGAAAAAGGCAGGCACGGCTAAGCAAGCGCTGATCCGATGCGTGTCAGAACACTGGCCTCAGATCACGTACAAAGAATCGGACAGGACCAGCGGTGAGGAGCATCCAGAGTGTTGCTTCTCTCCTCTCTCTGCAGTGTGCAATTAGAGCTTGTGCTAACAGCTAATAATGAACGGTACCACATGCATAATGGGGCTAATCTGGGTCACGCCGCCCAGAAGTGCCTCTACCACAAAGAGCAGAGGAACACACCCAGACAGGCAAGTGTTCACACAGAGATACTGGAATATCCTGGGAGAGTGCGTTTTGCTTTGTGTTTGTAGTTTGTTATAAACCTCTGACTAGTCGTGATTATTTAGGATTATCACCGTTATTTAAGCTGAACACAATCCTTTTGCACAGTTATTATCTTTCACAGATATTTCTTCATCAGTAGTAAATCTGATGTTCAAATCTAAAGTTACATTAAAGATACATTTAAAGTTAAAGATACATTACACAACACTTCCTCCTGTACTGTGC
>BRDA01001145.1:29555-43032 GCA_036984385.1 Crenuchus spilurus | reverse complement strand
CTGCAGAGAAGACTTAAGGTTTAAGGATGGATGTAAATCTCACAATAAAGACAGTAAAGTTCACACTCATTGCTTGCACATACAGAGGAATTTGTCTTCCTCATTTAACCCATCTGGGCAGTAAATCACACAGTAATGGGCAGTGAGCACACTTGCCAAGAGCAGAGCGCAGCCCGCGTGGGAACAGTTGGGTGTTAGGTGCCCTTGCTCAAGGGCACTTCAGTCATGTCCTGTTGGCTCAGGGGATTAAACATTAGACTGTATATGAAAATTGGGTGAGACAGCAGTAGAGATTTGACGACAAAGCATGTCTGGCATCCACTAGTGGCAGGTTGCAGTACAATTTTAAACCCCGCCCACAACTGTTTTATTGAATGGGAACTACAGCAAATTGAAATCATTTTGCTCATTCAGTTATTTGTGGTCTGTTGTGTTAATTCCACAAGCTGTACCTACTAATAAACCCTCCAGTGTTCTTCATGATAAATGTGTTTTATAGAAGATATTTGAGGATATTTAAAGGGGTGTGGTGATGGGGTGATTGACAGCTTGGTTGAGTTTGAAGGTCGTGGACGTGCAGGTGGCTAACTGGCAGCTTATTTTACATTTTGTGACTCTGGTAATAAGACTTAAGACATTTTTGAGAAGTAACATCTTGTTCAGCAGTATTAACAGACACTGAAAAGGGGCGTCCCCCTTTTTTTATTTGATCAGATTGGTAAATATTGTTGAACATTAGTGTACCTCCTACTTTGATACTTTCTTATAAACTCTGAACTGAAAGTGGTTGTGGCTTAAACCAGACATGACTGTCCATAAATGGCAGAATAATCAATAAGCACTCATGTTAACAGAGTCTAGCATCTGTGCTGATGAAATCATTCCATTTCTAATAGCTGTTGAGCAACCTCAGTGTGACTTTAGGGATGAATCCATTGTGTTGCAGAGTAAAATGGGTCATGTAGGATGCATTTACAGAATGCATTTTTGGGCAGCATCACCTGATGGCCTGGAATACCTACTGCACGAAAACAAGTGACCACCTTACCATTATTATTATTATTACTATTATTATAATTATATGCACTAAGAACGAGCATCCAACGCAGCCAACATGTACTAGGAGGGTCATATCTGCATGCAACATGTCCATGCAACTGTGTGCACTAGCTGCATCCAGTCATTACCCCACCCCCTCAAACGGGGCGGGGGTGTATTTTGATGCTGACCACTATCTAGTCTGTAATCATGTCAAATAAAAAATACACGCACGTGAATGACATTATTGAGTTTTTTTTACTGGAATTCCCAATTCCACCTTAAAAACTGCAGCAGTTCCATTCATTCGCTCCAGACTATCCGTAGTAACTGCTGCACTGTTTAAGGTGGAACGGAGGAATTCGAATAAGGCTTACCAGATGTAGAGCGAGGAGCTCCGGGGACTCCACGCCTGGATCCACTCTCGCGGCGATGCTGTGAAGAAGACTCGGACGGTGCTCTCGCTATCACCCGCTGCCTCTCTCTCTATCTCTCCCTCTCTGTCTCTCTCCTCCCGTCTCTCTCTCTCTCCTTGTAAGATGCGCGTCCTGCTCTGGAAACGGCAAGTTCATTCGGACGCTCAGGCGCTCAGGTTTTCCCCAGCGAGGTGAACTGACGGTGCAGCCGAGAGCGCCGCCTTGCGGGTCACCAGCAACACTGCAGTAACTCCACAGCAGTGAACACTGGAACACGATCCAGAAGAGGAGCTGCCACTGTAGAGAACCAAATATTATTATATTTCATTATATTATATTATTAATTAATATATTATATTATATTATAATTTTTTATTATATTATATTATATATTATATTATTAATTAATATATTATATTATATTATAATGTTTTATTATATTATATTATATTATCTAAAGAGGTTTATTTGTTTATTTATTGCTGAAATATGGTCACTCAGTCATTGCTACCACCTGGTAGGTGAAGAGTAAAAGTATCTTCACACTAACTGTTGGTCTTCATCTTCACTACTGGTGTCATCAGTTCTTGTTAAATAGAAGTGGCTTCACTTCCGAAGGTTTAGGACGTTTTCACACCTGTAGTTCGTTTCTCTGGTCCGAATTAAAACGAGTTTGCTTAGCTATTTTGTTTGTTTTCAAACAGGCACAAACCTAAACGTACCAAAATGCGGCCACGCCTCCACTCCGCTGTTTAACTGGTATCTGCTGTGAGACACTAGGACACGTGACACAGTCTATGTGGCGGATTAGTGACGTGTGTCAGCAGCTACAGTACAGTTTTAGTGTAACCGGTTCTGTTTAGCTCAGACTTGTGGAGTTACACCACAGTCAGGTCAGTAAACCTCTCCGGAGCTCGTTTGAGACTGGACAAAGACCAAATCCTCACTCAGGTCTCGATATGATTCGTTTGATCTGTACCCGAGTTCAATGACTGTTTTCACACCAGACGAAACGAACCGCACCAAGTGAGCAAATGAACCAGCATCCAGTATGTATCATTAGATTAGCAGCTGAGTCACTAACATCTACAATAAAATGAGCAAAAACACTATTAAGACTAAATATGAGCATTTCTACACACATGTATTACATCAATAACGTCAGACGCTCCTAAAACCACTGACACACTCTGCTGGGGGCCAGAAATGAAAGCAACAGATTGGAGGATGCTGATTGGCTAAATTTGTGTTGTATGTTGTATCAGCAGGTCAGTGATTGGCTGCTGCTTCTCTGACTGGCTGATATTTCTGTCTCCTCAGAAGAGAGAGAGAATGAACCAGGAAGCTCAATATAAAGTATCTATCTAAAAAAAAATCACATCCAGTAGTCTGAGAGCGCTTCCTAAAGATCTGGATGATGGTGATATTTTGGCAGATTATTTAGGTGACTCCAGACCAACAAGACAAAAATGCCTCCTGAACTGACTTTGTGGTTAAAGTGTACAGTGGTGATGTTTAGTGCTTGAATAAGTGTGTAATATGCTCTAGTAACCATTTTTTGGGATCCAGACGTGAAAGGTGCCCAAAGACGCCCAACCAGCGTCCCAATAATGAAGTTAAACGAGCAGCAGTGTTGTGAATCATAACGCAGCTGCCCGAGATGTTTTATTACAGCAGGCAGATGGTGAACAGCAGTGTTGTGTACAGAGACCCCATGCAGTTGTTCCTTCAAGCATGGCTCGCTGTCTTTATCCGTCCCCCTCCCCCCAGTCCTGTCCCACGCAGAGGGGTGAAAAACAAAAGAGCCTGAACCAAACCACCTGCTCCGGCCAGAGAGAGAGAGAGAGAGGAGAGAGAGAGAGAGAGAGAGACAGAGACAGAGAGACAGACACAGAGAGACAGACAGAGAGAGAGAGAGACAGAGAGACAGAGAGAGACAGACGGAGAGAGGAGAGAGAGACAGAGAGAGGAGAGAGAGGAGAGAGACAGAGAGAGAGAGACAGAGAGAGGAGAGAGAGGAGAGAGACAGAGAGAGAGAGACAGAGACAGAGAGAGAGAGAGAGAGAGAGAGACAGAGGGAGAGAGAGAGAGACAGAGGGAGAGACAGAGACAGACGGAAAGAGAGAGAGAGACAGACGGAGAGAGAGAGAGACAGACAGAGAGAGAGAGAGAGAGACGGAGAGACAGAGACAGACGGAGAGAGACAGACGGAGAGAGAGACAGACAGAGAGAGAGAGAGAGAGACAGACGGAGAGAGAGACAGACAGAGAGAGAGAGAGAGAGACAGACGGAGAGAGAGACAGAGAGAGACAGACGGAGAGAGAGAGAGAGATTAAGCCTCGGCTGGGCTGAGATTACAGCAGCCTGATTGTGTTTGCCATCCTCGGGGCGCGTCACGCCTGATCAAATTATCAGAGGGACTCCATGGACCAATGGAGATGGAAATGGGGTTTTGGTGATGAAACTGCTGGACTCTGCCTCCCCTCCCCCCTTT
This sequence comes from Crenuchus spilurus, assembly GCA_036984385.1. Taxonomy (NCBI): domain Eukaryota; kingdom Metazoa; phylum Chordata; class Actinopteri; order Characiformes; family Crenuchidae; genus Crenuchus; species Crenuchus spilurus. The sequence goes on along the minus strand of BRDA01001145.1, from coordinate 39,084 downwards.
ATACAGTCCTAATAACTCAGGTTGGGGGGGGGGCGCTCCAGATGGAGATCCATGAATAAAAGATTAAAGTAAAAGAGTCTATTTTGGTGTTTTGCTTTAAGCCTCACCTCAGTTATTAGTGTGTCGTGGCGTGTTCCTCTGCAGCCAGGCCGCCGCTTTGGGGGAGGGCTGATATTGATTTTCTGCTGTTATGTCAGTGTGTGTGACCTTTCTGAGCTGGGATTTCCCGCTGCTGGATGAATTAGCAAGCAGATCTGCTGTGACTCCGGTCAAATGTCATCACTAAAGCGGCACCGAGCAGCACATTAACCGGACCAGAGTGTAGATCATTAGAATGATGATGTGATACAGAATGTTGACACCAGGTGTGTACTGAGTCACAGTCCAGTTCTGGTTCTGCTGAGTCCAGGTAAAACACTTGTGATGATGTCTCTGGTTCAGGAGTGTTGATATTAGGAATGTGGCAGCTGTAGCTCTGAGAGACACACAGTGTTTATACTGTTTATAGTCATTTACTCACCATCACCATCACATATTATCATCAGCTGAGCTGTCAGTCACACTGAGCTGTCAGTCACAAGTATAAAACACTGTGGTGATGTATACAGTCTAATCCTCGCTTTGGCTTCTCATGATCAGGGTGTTCTGATCCAGTCCTGCAGGTCCGGTGTGCAGCTGTTGGGTGATGTCTCTGTTCTGACACTACAGTTAAACCTGCTGAGCTGAGTCAGGTGTCTGATCACCAAACTGTGCGGGACTGTAACCTCCAAGGCTGGAGTCTGACAGCCCTGGTTAAAGTCTCTACCGGGATGAATCACTGTTTGTTCAGTGAACCGTTCTATGTAAATGACTCGAGTCATTTCAAAAGCCTGATTTATAAATAAAATGCCAGCCTGTTGGCACAGAGAGCAGATGTTTTCAGATGCGGTTCTCCGGTTCTCTACAGCCCCAGAGCAGCCTGTCAGACACTTTATGAGCTTTTATCATCTTTAAAAAGTCCACAGATTCACCAGCATCTATTTGTTCCATTCAGAGCTTCAGTTTCTTCTTTTCTAAGATCCGCACAAAAGGGGAGGAGCCACAGGACGGCTGAAACTCTACTCAACTTGTTCATTTCTGAGCTGATAAAGATTCTGCTTCAAATAAAACATCCGTTACTGTAAGTGTTGACGTTACTGATGTTTGAGTCCCAAACAAACAGAACCGAGCTCTCAGTCTGTCCTGCCGACGGCGCCCTCTTGTGGCACAAATCTGAGTTGGAAGGTGAGCCTACATAATGTCCCTTCGGTGCTGCACAGCCTGAAATAAATGATGTCGGACAGTAAAACTCTTAAAGCTGCTACAGGTGAGCGTTCAGCAGTACATTGTAAGCTTGTGTGATTATATTAAACCATAAAACACCTTTTCTGATCATTCAAAGTGCTGTTTTACAACAAACATCAGTCATTTGTGCTTGTTTAATGTATAAAAACCCTCAGATTTGGGTTTGATGTGGACTATGAAGCCGTTATTTTAGCTAAGAAGCTTCGTGTTAGTACAGGTCTTATTTGAATGAAACAATAAATGACACTTTTCTGTAAGTATTCCAGCTCCGTTACGGTTAAATGTGAGTAATGCAGTGATCTCCATCTAACAGTGACCAGCTTACTCAACAGGGATGGTGAAGTCCAGATGCTTAGACAAAGCCAAGTCCTCCAGGTTTATGAGAATGAACATTAACCAGGAAAAAGCACAAAAAGTACAAGTGCAGGTCCGGAAATTTTCCGGAATATTGTGGGAAAGGTCCATATTCACTGCTGGGCCAAAACAAAGGTCTCGCACTATTTCGTTGGACCACCTTTAGCTTTGATTACAGTGCACATTCACTGTGGCATCGTTTCTACAAGCTTCTGCAACGTCATATTTATTTCTGTCCACAGTTGCCTTAATTTTACCCAAAATCTAGTACTGATGCTGCTGGAGACTTGGACCACTGTGCAAAGTCTTCTCCAGCACATTCCAAAGACTCTCAGTGTGGTTCAGGTCTGGACACTGTGGTGGACAATCCATGTGAGAAAATGATGTCTCGTTCCCTGAAACACTCGTTCTCAATTTGAGCCTACTGGTCCTGGCATTTCCAGCAGGGAAGAACAAATTTATAAATGTAATAACCGGGTGGTATATTCAGCTGACCTCATTCGTTGAGTTCATAACATTGCTGAACCTGGACCTGACCAACTGCAGCAACCCCAGATCACAGCACTGCCACCACAGGCTTGTACAATAGGCATTAAGCATAGTGCATCACTTCAGCCGCCTCTCTTCTTACCCTGATGCAGCCATTACTCTGGAACAGGGTACATCAGGACTCATCAGACCACATGACCTCCTTCTATTACTCGAGTCTAATCTTTATGTTCTCTAGCAAACTGAAGCCGTTTTTGCCGGCTAGCCTCACTGATGAGTGGTTTTCTTAAAGCTTCACAGCTGTTTAGTCCCAATCCCTGGAGTTCACATCGTTGGTGTGGAAATGCTCTTACTTTCACTATCAAACGTATCTCTGAGCTCCACTGGTTTTCTCTTATTTAATTTCACCCGTTTAACGGATCACTGAGCACAATCATTTAAAGATTTTTGTCACACACATTCCTTCCCGGAAGATGATGCTCTCCCACCTGTCCTTCCCCTTTTTAATAATGCGTCGGATAGTTCTTAACCCGATGTTAGTACAGTAGCTTCAGCATCTCCTTAGATGTTTTCTCTTAGATGTCAATAACTTGACCTTCTGAAACAGATATTTATTTACACGACCACAGGATGTGTTGACACGGTTGTTTAACAAATGTGAAGCTGCTCACCGTGTCGGTAATTATCTAAAGGGAGGCTCGTACCTATTTTAGTTAAATCCAGGTAGGGACTTTTTTATGTCCAGGCAGTGTGTTTTATATTTAACACATGCCAGACATTACAAGCCTTTCTGTGTCACTGTTGGTGCTGCTTAAATAGTCATTTACTCAAACTTTAAATATCCTGATGAACATGAGCCGTCAGCCAGACTGATCAACGTTCAAACAAAAAAACATGTCAAATGTCACATTACATATAAATCTAAACATGTGAACCTTAAAAAACAAAATAAAGTCCTGAAAAGTCCACGTTTTCACACCGTGGCGCTGTAACTCCTCAGGATCTCAAAGCTCTTGTGAGGATTTTGGGGAAACTGTGGGGACGCAGTGGAAGGTTAATTCCTGCAGGGTGTGTATAGTAAGTAGAAGAGAGCAAAGGCTGGTATGTATGAATGGACTCTTTATTCCACACATACCTGAACCAGTGAGCAGTGACAGAACCTGCAGTCTTCGGGACGGCACGCAAGCCCTCCCGAGCTCCTCACACAATTAGTCTTTAGGAGATGGATGGAAACTTCAAGGAAAGTTTCTGGTGATTTTCTTCCCTCCTTAAGTCAGAGATAATGGGAAGAAATAATATCCGTCACTGACTCCGACCACAGGAACAGGGAACATGAAGCAGAACCAAGCATCACCCACAGAGTAAACGGCGCCAAACTTGTTCCTAAAACATCCAAATATCAGACAAGTTTGTAGACATCAGCTCATGAAGTTTCCTGAAATCAATGGCACTAACAGAGCTTGTGTCCCTTTACAGCAGTAAAGACTGTTCTGGGAATACTTTACATATTCAGCCATGACAGCATCTGGGAGGTCACGTTCCGACTCCAATCCATCCCAAAAGTGCTCACAATCACCTCAGCACTTCTTAAAATACACACGATTTCCCATGTCAATCATTCACAGAAGTTTTTGACTGATATAAAGGTCAATGCTGAAATTGATAGCATACAGATGGCAGAAACATAATGCCAAAATAATTTGTGATAAAATATTTGTTGACAATAAAAAATGAGCTTTATGAATCCTGTTTTTTTTTTATCCTAAATGATGACACCACACATTTTTAAATTTTTCTGTCCTTGATCATTGTTAGTCTTAAAGGTCCCCCACACTACACCAGCTGAACACCACACACCTGACCAACAGCTCAGAGCCTCAAAACCTCACAAACTACATGTAAACAAACATGGCAGATGACTGACATGTCAGTGCTAGTTGAGTTCTCTGCTCATGAAAAAGAAAAGGATGTTAAAGCAGAACAGCTCACATTATAAACACACTCGCTTAGCTCCACACGTCCACCTCACTCACCATTTAACCACTTTTTTTCCCCTTCAGCTCAGCTTAGCTCATTGGTTGATGGTCTGTCAGGCATAATGTCTACATCAGAGAATCAGCTCTAGGGGGAGCTCTAACATTGTTCTACAGCAGCTACACTGATAAGACTGTCTGTAGAGTGGTGACACTGACACTAGGGGGAGCTCTAACATTGTTCTACAGCAGCTACACTGATGAGACTGTCTGTAGAGTGGTGATACTGACACTAGGGGGAGCTCTAACATTGTTCTACAGCAGCTACACTGATGAGACTGCCTGTTGATGTGCAGCAGATAACTAAAAAATAAAGCAGATTTTCTAATAAATGTTAATAATCAGTCAATCAGAGTAATCAGTCCATCACTCACAGTCATGATTTGCCCCAATAGTATGCCAATACGTTTATAAAGTTGTGTAAAAGAAACACTCGAGTATGATATTGTATTGATTTTTCAATGTAATGATGGGTGGTAGAGGGTTCATTATGTGAGTCACTGTAAAAACACCTTCTCAAAAGTCATTACAACCGATTTAAGAATAGCAGTCGCAGAGGACTGTCGTGTTTTATAGTTTTCTTTTATTTAGACAACCCAAATAAAAGGCACATAAAACATTGCTCATGTTTACATAATTATTTCTGACAAACATACATTTAAAAAAATGTAGGAATGTTTACCTTTCTGCTACTCAGAAAGCCTAGTCTTCATATATACAAAATTACCATTGTTAATGTTCTAATACAAAAGTGTTTTTACGTTTTGTTTTTTTATAAAAAGGTTATCTTGCTTCTTCTTCCACGTGTCTATTTGTACTGTAACTACCACATCCTCAGAGCTAAACCGGTTTTTTTTGTACAAAGATATACATTCAACTGCCTTCACAGGGGTCCGAAATCATTTGACTCATCGAGTGAATCAAAACAGGACGTTAAAACTCAATTCATACTGGTCAAAAATTTCATTGCATTTCAAGATCAGTTTGAATTTGGCAAACAAAAAGAGGCAATTGTAATGCATCCGTTTCTTTTTCTCCTTTAAAAAATGCATAAAAGCAACACTTTCCTTCTCTCTGAAAGTAAACTGGGGAAAGAAAAACATGCACGTTCTTCTCTCTGTGTGATAGAACAGAGCAGGCACCGGTCTGTACCTGCTTCACTGGCTGTACGACTACCGACCACCCAAAAAGCCTAAAATTAGTGTTTTTACCAGCAGTCAGTCACGTTTTCACAAAGCTCACACACTCTGCTCCTGTGATAGACTGTAGCATCGGAGTGAGTCACATGATGGTCAAAACTAAACAAAAACAAGCCAAACAAACAAAAACACAAAACTGTGTGGTCAACACAGTGTACCTAGGATCACATTGGCAGGGCCCCAAACCCTTGTAGTGACTTATCAGAGGACGCGTCCTTCCAGACTCATCCCTCATAAAATAAAGTACTTAAACTCCTGAGTCCAAACGTAGGCAGACCAGCGGAGGGACCGACACCCAAGGCAGTGGTGCTCTTTGAAAAGTTCATTCCTCGACCTAGGGAGAGGTCACGGGCCTGCGGCGGGCCTCCAGGCTGGAGAGAGACCGCCACAATGCCAGCACAGAGGCTCGTGTGCCCCTGCCACAGCTTTCAAGACTTGATAAATGGAGTCAAATAAGGACCGAGATGGAAGCATTCCATAAATAATGGACGGTGAGATCAGTCTTGGGCTCCCCACTTTGGAAGGGACTTCTGCGTGTGAAGGGGCTGCGAGGAGAGAGAAATATTTACAAAATAACACAAAAGCTTTTCCAGCCATGCTAGATAACATAATGAACAGTTTGCTGGGTACGTTTCCTGAGCAGAAAGTCCAAACTAACAGGGTCCTCGGGAATCAAAAACAAAGTCTAAAACAAGGGTATAAACTACTACAAACTAATGTGTCAACTTAGATAAGAGTTCAAATAAAATGTCAGCGGTGCGGCTTCTCACAACCACTAGATGGCCCTATTTTATCTCGGCTGGTTACCCAACACTCAGTTTTGATCTTTGATAATACTGTTTTCTTACATAAGGGATATGCTTTCAGTGCAAGATTCCTCTGTTCCTGTTTTACAAATAATGAGTAAACAAAGCACACCCCCGCCATCCTTAACAAACACAGCATAAACAATAACAGTCATGATCAGCAGTGTCCTAACACTGCAGGTAAAGGAAAAGATTTTACCTTTCACAAAAACACAAACGCCAGCAGAGGCGACTGTACCTCAAATCAGAAAACTCAAAAAGAAAAACCCTCCCAATCAAAGCCTTTGTCCCTTTTGAACTCATTTCCTTAAAAAAAAACATTAAATACTGATTAGCAGGCTACAGCTAAACAACTCAAAACAAGTCCCACTCTTCTGGGAAAACAACTGTTGAATACTTTAAAAAATGAATTCAGCACTTATTGCATTTGTCCTTTTGACAAAAACCTCACCAGTCACCAAGCTTTGCGTGCTCAGTGTCGCTAAAGAAGAGTCTATGCTCCCTTAGGGTCACTGGACCTCGTCTTCCGCGCATCGCTAAAGAAATCCTTCACAGAGAGGGAAACGACCCTCGAATGCGTATAAAACTCCAAACTTGCAGTGCAGCTGGATGCTTGCAACCACAATGCAAGAGTAAACACTCTCTGAGGGACGGGGAGCAGGCTTGGGTGCAGGAGGGCTTAAATCAGCTGGTAAGGAGAATCAGGTTCTAGTTGGGAGGCTGGAGTTCCGTCTTGTTTACCAGGGAGGCGACGAAGGCAGAACTTGGGACAGAAAAGGCATGCTCTCCATGGGTCTCATGGCGATGTTCAGGGGTCCTGCAATGTTCATGGGCATGGGAGTGGTGATGGCCACCGGGTGGGCGATGTTCATGGGCGCCGTGGCGGGGATGTTCACAGAGGCGATGTTGACCGGGCCCGTGATGGTGACTGGGTGCTGCAAACTGACCGGAGAGGTGATGTTCACCGTGTTGGTGGTGATGTTCATCTGCGCAGCGATGGTGACGGGGTTGCTGGTGTTGCGGTTCATCGTTGTGATGGGGACAGAGCCGGTGACCGGCGTGGCGGAGGCGGAGTTGCAGACTTCGTTGCTGTCTAAAAACAGGAGAGAGAGAGAGAAGAGAGAAGAGAGAGAGCAGGGGGCGTGTTAAAGCTTGTACGCGTCTTCCTCCCCTTTCCCACCCTGTCCCGCTCAGGCGACATACTGCCAAACAAATTAGTGTTCAAAGATGTGTGTCTATTATTTATTTGAGATAATATTTATAGTGCAGGCTGCACGATGGCACACACATAATGCCAATATCGTGTTGACAGAAGGGTGAAATACACTCCAACATTGTTTTACAGCAGCGACACTGGTTAAGGCTGCCCGTAAATGTGCCTGTAAATGTGTCCTTTTTGCTTACGAGTGCAAGCTCTTCATTTAGAAACCATCACCCAATACTGATGATCTAAAAGAGGCAATAATCTGATTAATTCACTGAAACGAACCACCTGGTAAGAGGAAAGCTGCTATTGTACAGATCCTGGAAGCTCATTGTAATTTATCAGTATGTGTAACATTAAATGACACAAAACCAGTGATTAGAGTTTGAGTTAGAATTCCTTTATAAATAAATACAGTCATGTGAAAAACTATTTTAATTCTACTGTTTTCTGCATCTGGTCCTTAAAATTAGGCAAATATAACCTCAGATGACCAGCACAGTTAATTAGTTAACAGAACTAAAGCTAAAAAGAAGAAGCTGCGTGGGAAAAACTAAGTACACCCCATGAATCAACAGCTTGGTTCTGCAATGAGAACAGTCGTGCTGCCTGAGCCAACATCAGCCGAGCTTTAGCTGTGCGATGTCCTCACATTTAAACACTGTGGTGCACAGACGAGCTCATGGTGACCTGATCAGGATGTGCTCCTGCGTGGCACCTGGCCTGAGGTAAGAGAGGGAGCTTCACTTCCACACAGGGCTTCTGTATTAGACTTCATGACAGAGACGTTTCTCACATGACTGTAAATATGACCGGAAGAAACATTCACATGGTTACAGAACAGAAAGCTAGTGTTCCCAGCCCTGATCGCTCAGTCGTGTCCCTGCTGCCTCTCACTACATGTTTTCTCTGGAATGTAACCCTGCAGAGGAAGGAAAGAGCATTAAAAACTGTCCCACACATCACCGTGTTTCACATGGAACTACATCTTTACCTTTTCGCAGCCCTGAAGAGTTCCACTGCCAGTCCCCTATTCAGAAATACAGACACAGAGTGTTATGATGGCCAGCCCGGCCAGCCAGGGAGTCTCGCTTCTCCGCCGAGGCTGAACGAAGCGGCCTCGTTAGGAGGCTGGGGGCGGGGACATGTGGTATCACACTACGGGGGGGTTAATACAACTCCATCATATTCAGCATAGCATTGTCAAAGTGCCACTCCACGCGCCGAGACGCCAACGAGCTTATCTAAGGGCAACACTCGTCAACCAATTAAAAGAGGAGGAAAGGGGAAGATGTACCTGTAGGACCACTAAGCAAAGTGTTTATCGGTGGGGATTAGAGATCAGCATACATACGGCACCAATGTGCTTACATAACGTAAACATGGCTATCAATGCACATCAAGATGATTCAGACTAAAGCAGAACTACGGGGGAGGGGGGGGGGACTGCTCTGTCCCTGGCATCAAAGCACTGCAAACAAAGTCATCTAAACACAAACAAAACAATGCGAGACATTACAAAGGCATGTGTTTAGTGTTGACATGGGCAGACAGGGCGGAGGTGACGGATGGAGGGAAAGATCTACACTACAGTCCAAAAGAAAAGAGAAAGAGAAAGAAACACACACACACACACACGGATGTGCATCATCCATCCAGGTAGGCACGAGCAAGCCACAGTCAGCGCCAAGGTGCTTAGCAGCAGCCCGCTTTTAAAGGGTGCTTGTGGATGACCTTTTAAAATGTGAAGCACACAGCAGAATCCTAACGACCCTAATCTGCCTGCTGAACTACCGAACGCCACCACAGCAGCGGAGGAGTGACCATCAGTCCCCGTACTTACAACACTCCTTTAATCTCACCACTGTCCTCCTGAGGGGACGACTGCAGTCAGCTAAGGTCCAGCTCTGCATGTGGCGCCAACAACCTCATGCCAAGCTGGGCTAATTTAAGAAGTAAACCAACACGTGCAATGCAATTAACCGTATATACTACAAACAGCAGAGCTAAAACAGACACTACAGCGATCTGAGCACAGCCTTCATACTCCACATTAACCTGCAGCTCAGCAAGTCATTTCCTCTGGACCTGGCTTTCAAGTGCGGCTCAGAGCCCGTCACA
>BRDA01001145.1:0-15965 GCA_036984385.1 Crenuchus spilurus | reverse complement strand
GGGTCTGATAGTATTAAACTGCTAAAACTTATTCCAAAATTCCTATTCTTATCCTATTCTTCTGCTAATTGTGAGACGATCCCTAACACTGCAGCAGGGAGCACAAACACAAAGCTAAGCGGCTGTATTCTGGCTTCATCATAACAAGTGTAGTTTAGTAAAGGTTGTGCTTGTAGTTTGTTGTCTTCTTCCATTTCAGCACCAAACTGTAACTGTGCTGGTGAATCTGTGTTTTGTTGGTGAGGAAAAGCTCAATTCTGACTGTTAAACCAACATTAAACTAACGTTACTGCAGTAAACTTACACTCTGCTTCTGTTTACAGCCCAGAACTACAAACAGCTCACAGTGTCATTAAAACATCAGTGTTCTGTGTTAATTATTCAGACTTTACACTTATTCTGCTGAAAATGTGCCGTTTTTGCCATTTTCAGCCAAATAATTTCAGTGGCTGAATATCCAGTGCACCCACAGGTTTAAAAAGGTAAGAGGAGCTCACGAAAAAAAAAAACATATCTACAGAAGAGTGTCCTTATCAGTTGGCACTCCTCTCCACAAGAGCATGTCTAATAGAACAGCAGGCAAAGCGTAAAAGCCAAAGTGGGAATAAGGAGGAGACCATACCTCGAGAAGCCCTTCCCACAGACGGAGCAGACGTAGGGTTTGTGAACGCCTCCGTCGTGCGAGCGTACGTGGTAAGTCATGCGGTCCTTTCTCTTGAAACGCTGCTGGCAGATGGGGCACTCGAAGGGCTTCTCGTCCGAGTGCGACAGCTTGTGGCGGTTAAGGTGGTAGACGTCGCGGAAGGCTTTGCCGCACATCTCGCAGCCGTGGTTCTTCTTCACCGGCTTGGGTGGCTTTTTGGGCGCGCTCTGCTGGCTCACGCCAGTCATGGAGACAGGGGTCATGATGCTGGAGCCAGTGGAGGCTGAGGTGGTGGCCGTGGTGAGGATGCCGGCAATAGTGGAGATATAGGAAGGGTTGCCGCTGTTTTCTCGAGGCATGGTCGAGATCAGAGGCACCATGGTGGGCGCCGTCTGTGCCGTCTTCTTGGGTCGCGACACCATTTTGACGCCCGTGTGGCACGACTCATGCCGCCGCAGGTGGTAACTGTCGCGAAAGGCCTTGTTGCAGTAGCCGCAGATGAAAGGCGTTTTGCTTTTGTGCTCCTTTTTTACGATGGGCATGGGACCCCCACCGCCACCCCCGCCACCCCCTCCACCAGCTCCTGTCCCACTGGCAACGTTGTCCTTTAGGAGTTCGGCTGCACTGACTGGGGGTTTCTGGTCCAGTGGGATGGGCATAATGGGCTTCTGGTCCTGCGGCTCAGCCCCGGAGTTCAGGAGTGGCAGCAGGCTGTTCGGGGCCACCTGGTGCTGGTGGTGGAGGGCTTCATTGGCCTGCTAAAGAGAGAGAACAGAATTTTAATGCTAAACCCCTAATCTTGAGCTAACAGGAATCAGTCACAACGTGTGAATATTCCTTAAGGTGATCTGTGCTCAGATTTGGTAATAAGTCCTTGTTTAAAAACTGTACTGCAGTGTAAATTAATATATTTTATTTAGTTTGAGCTGCTCTAACATTAGATATTTTCATATTTACACCATGAGATCAGCATCGTCCACCAGAAGACGGCACAAAGTCACTTTGGTCACAAGCTAAACAGTATAAAATAAAAAGCCTCCCCTAGGTTTAAGGGTCGTCACGATTTTGACTGCGATACCAATAACAAACCGATACACTGACTATAAACTCAAAACACTCAGCAAAGGTTTGTTTGATGCCACAAACAGATTTTTTAACTATTTCTTTTAAATAATTTCATACACAACAAACTCAACACATAAAACAGTAAAATATGGTGTCAAATTAAGAATTACACACAAAATTAGTATAAAGTGCCAAACTTAAACATTAAAAGTCTTATTTTTAATCATTATTATGTTTAGCTCTTTCAGGGGCGACACGGTGTGACGTTTGACTTTTAATTCCACTTTTTAGGCTTGTGATGAGGAAATGCTAAAAGACCTTACGGACCTTTTGTGTACAGAGTCTGGTAGTATTAGTCTTAGTTTTAGACTAGGGATTTTGTGGTTTGAGTTTGGGTTTCTGGTGTGCGCTAGTCTAACCTCGTGTGGAAGATTGTTTTGGTTTATTTATTTAAAAACGGTTCACAAAGGTGAAAATCTCATTTACTCGTGTTTTTAGATTTTTGGCATCAGCTGATTTTTTTTAATGATGTTAGATCTTCACCCATAGTGAAGGTCAGCCAGCGGCTGCCCTGCACGCTATACATCAGCATCAGACACTGATCAACCACATCAATCCATCACTACCATTAACTGTCACATGCTAAAATGAGAACATGTTCTGAAAGTTGAGTAAAAACTAAAAAAGTGCTGTTCTCAAGCTTCAAAATGAGGTTAAATGCTTTGAGTTTTCTCAGAAAACCTCAACATGAAGTCAGGCAGAGCTGTAAAACAGGCCAGGAGAGGAAAGGATCAGCACCGTCAGCAGAAGCAGAGCTATTTAGATGTGCTTACAGCAGAAGAATGCAAATGACAGGTAGAATATGGCAGAAAACAAGTGTGGGCTTCCCTGGTTGCCACCAAAGGGGACAAAACGCATTCAAAGCACAATGCGATAGCAAGTATTGCTCAAAGTGGTCACTTGCACCTCTTAAACTTTAAAGGCCGTTTGCAAACGAAACCTACATCTCTACACAGGATGGTGAGATTTATATAAGCACAGACGCCAGACAGGAAATTAATCATGCATGGTTTATTGTGCTTTCAGGCTGGGTCACTTAATAAGCGCCGGCTAAATAGAGCTATTCACGTGCAGCACGTCAGACGCCAACACTACTGAGTTTAGGTGATGTAGCATTTTTACAATACAAGCAGTTTGAGAACTCTCCATCATCAGGTCCTGACCCCGGCACAGAGAGACACAGAGAGAGACAGAGAGGCAGAGAGAGACACACTGAATGAGAGAGAGAGAGAGAGAGCGCTAGCAGCAGACATCCCATTCAAAAATAGAGAGTGACTCATGTTGGGTGCATGTGTTGAAGTGGGCACAGGAAACTCGGGATGACTGAGCAACAGTGAAGTCCTGGTCAGCATTCCCGCCAGCCTGTTTGATGGCCAATAATGAGCGCAGTCCGAATAAACAGGTCCAGCCTGAACTCCTCAAAATATGAACTGATCCATTTAGGCACAGATACGTCTTTCTGACTAATCGATGCTGGCTGGGTCCAGACTTCGGAATCACAAACAGCTGCACACCATGTCATCAATACATCAATAAACCAAATTCACAGCACGTGTCCATCTGCACCAGGCATCCAGAAATAATTCAGGCCATTCACGACTTGCACTCAGTACCACTGGAGCTTCTAATTCAGGCTACAGCTACACGATCCCACCCTCTATGATGTGGTCACGTGACGGCAAAAGTAGCCGACTCATGTGGAGCGGGGCGACAAGCCAGCACTGCCTACGGCGGGAATGAGCTCAGCACAAACTCGGAGGTAAGGCAAACCTGACAGAGAGAGGGAGAGAGGGAGGAAAACAGCGACCACACAAGAGCTTTGGAACAAGCCATTTGCCCTCAGGAGGAGCAGGAGGAGGAGGAGGGGTATCTGTGGTTTGAGGAAATGAAGGCCACTCCACTGGTGACCCCACAGCAGTGAGGCTTGTTTATAGTAGCATCAGGGACAACATCCATCTTCGCTTTCAATCACAGTGCTGTCTCAGTGACTGTGTGGCCTGCGGCCGGGCCGGGAGTGCCCTCGGCAGGCCTTTGTTGACACGGTGAGGGGAAAACCTGCCCGCCTCAGCCATCGAAGAACCCCAAACCACAACCACATCACAGCGGCGCTGCCCAAATACCACTTCAGCAAGAGATGAAAAGCTGATATTCACAACATGACACTCACACAGTGTCAGTGTTTCACACAGAGGGGGAACCGGTTACAGGAACACTTCAGCTTTAACAATTCAACCACACAAACGAGGCTAAACGTGACCACGCATCATTTAAACGTGAAGCACTGGCACTCATGAGCAAGCAAGTTTGAGACTGATGTTTAACAAGGCCCATCCAAAACGACATCTTTACCCAGCAAGTACCAAACCACACATTCAGCTGAGCCAGAGTTAAAAACATAGAACCTACACCAGCATTCGCTCAACACCAGCGCTGCGCAACAACCAAGACACAGGTCTTCTTTCACCACAAACACCACTGTCCCTGACTGCACAAGCAGTTTATTTAGCACGTCTTGCCTTGCACGTGAACCCGAACGCCAAATTTAAACAAGACTCCAGATAAAGGCCGCAGAGACACAACAGGGAAAGCCAGCCAAAGCCTGTGGTTTTCAGGAGCAGCTCAGTTACTGCTCAACACAACAGACGGCTTCTTGTTGCTGCTTTTGAGAAAAGCGTACAAACCGCCTATTTTAAGCCACAAAACGTTTTTTTGGGAGACTCTCTTGCCCAAAGTACAGCACTGGAGGCTGCTTAAACACTTCAGACGGCACATCAGCACAATAGCAAGCAGGGATGCCACTGGGACAGAAGGGGGGTGGGGGGGTGGAAGGAGCAAGCGCTAGGCTTCTCACACTATTGTTGCTCAATGGAGCATCCCAAATAGGCGAGGGCCAGCACATATTAGGGTCCAGCCACGGCAACAATCATTTCTTAATCTCCATTATGGCTGTGGCCCTTGCCCAACGGCCACTCAAAATGGCTCTCCGTGCTCCAGACACAACAGAAGACCAGGCAACAACTATCCAGAACCTGAAAGTTATTTAGAACAATGACCGAGGCTAATAAAAGAGTTCCCTTCACTTTTTAAATAAAGCTGCATACGGGCTCTGGATACGAAAAAGCTTAAAAAAGCTGTAAAGCTTGAATGGCAAAGACGTGATCATCAGCTCATAAAACGGCATTTACGCCTAGTACCAGCTTCCTTCAAAGGGGGTCTAGGAAAGGAGGGCACCGCAATTAAGACGACCGCGCTGTCTTCCGCAATCACGAAAGGCCAGGGTTAAACAACTGACCCTTCGCATTTGGGTTCAGCCATCCATCCAACAAGGCCAGTCTCGACAAGGATGGAGACTGGGGGCGGCGGCAGCGAGAGCGAGGAGAAAAATGAATTCCACATTGTACTCTTTATTTCATCTGCTCCATTGTCGCGTCCCCCCCAAATCCGAGCAGTGATGCACTCAGGCCCCAGCAGGGGGTCTTTGTAGGGGAGTCTTCGCTGATTTGGTTCTTCTATTCATGGACAGAACGGCTGCATTTCTCCACACACCCCTCAGCGAGACGCCTTGCAGATGCAGGGGGACCTGGGAACGTGGAGATTTGGGCTGTGGTTTGGATAGGGAGGGGGCACCCTAGTCCTACTGTCTGCACACCTGCTCGACCAGCACCTTCCAGGACCCTGTCTGAACTCCTAAAAGTGTCCGCGGGTTGTGAGCGGGCTGTGTGAGCGAGGCTGCAGACGGCCAGCCGTGCTCTCAGAAACGGGCACGGTGACTGCAGCCTGCTGCGCCTTCACGCCACTCTGACAGTTTTGATCCAAATCTGTTCTGAAGGCTGAGGTCACTCCAACGTAAATAACATCCCAAACCGAGCCCGGCTGGAGTATAAGCGCTTTTTGAAAAGGCAGCTCCGGCACAATAGAGAACTGCGAGGACTAGACTGAACGCTGTAGCACATGGTAATTCATTTTTTTGAGTAAAGCTTTCTTAAATTTGAATTTGAAAGGAAACAAGAGAAAGTGGAATGGGTGTTAAAGCTAACGCGGGGAAAAAACAGCCAACAAAAGAGGCGCAGCGCTTTTCTGAGACTGAAGCAGGCCGAGTACTGTACAATCTGCATACAATAATTACACAAAAACTTCTGCACAATTTTGTTTTTAGTACAAGCAAGTTTTTCCACAGTGAGCTCATCCTGAATGCCTGACAGGGCACATTTCCAGACTGATGAGTACTTTCCCCCTGGAAGAGTCTGGCCTACATTAAACAGCCTTTTAATACAATCCATCAAAGGCAATATTCTCCTTAAGAACAAGACACTGCACGCTTGCACCTCATCCCTGACAACCTATTGACATGGAAATCGCTGCCATACTTCATAAAATCAGCCAAAGCCCCGCTGAGAAAACCTAAAGCGGGTGAAGAAGCCGCGGCGTAAAACAATCCCAAGGTGATTGAAATTAGACAACGACTGTCCTGAGTACTCAGAAACGGGTCACGGAGGAGGAGGTCATTCAGGCCATCCAACACCTCATTAACATGCCGGTGTGCTGGAAGCATGCTGGAGATCAGTGACGGCAGGCTTGTAGAAGAGAGAGAGATTGAGAGAGATTTGTCTGCTGGGCGGGAAATGCATGAGTCACTCAGTGGTACGCAGTGCCGGTAGCTCCGAGTCTGTGACGGTAACGGGCTCTCTCTCTCCTCGCTCCGCTTCAGCTGAGTAATAAAGGGATTACATGTACTTCCACTCTCTCAGGGCTCACACAATGCCTGCCGTGCACAACTATTCACATGAAAGGACCACCAAATGAAATTCTCTCTCTCTCCAAAAGGACCAAGGGGCTGCTCTACTGCGCAGGCACTACTCCGCCGCTGATCAAAAGTTGACTGGGGTACTCCGAATTCCACTAACACAACACGCCGCTGTTTACTGCCAAACTATTTCAACTTGTACGGCTGTGATTTTGCCAAAAGTTTACAACCACTGCAGGCTTTTATCTTTATATCCTTTGTAGAACCTGCTAAAGCACTGCTCAGCTCTAAGCTGTAATCTCTACAAAAAACAGTAGCCTGAACTTTCACTCCTCAGCGTTATACAATCTAGACACTGAGGGTGACTCAGAGGACAACAGCCTCACCTCTCACCTCTGAATGAGGCACAACAGAAAAGAGCTAAGGTTCAGGCTTAAAGGAGAACCGCACAAAATTTGGCTTAGTTTCAGGACTTAGTCTCTAAAATATCAGATTTTACAAGTACTGCACTTCAGAACAGCACAGAATCGTATTTTACGATCAGAGAATCACAAGTGCAGGTTTGAGCCAGTCCAACAGTGTCTTCACCGCAGTTTAAAACATAGCAACGCAACAAAGTACAGTCAACAAAACGCCACAGCTTCCCAGCAAGTGGTGAAGAATCTACCCAGTCCACGGGCTAGTCAGTCCAGTAAAGGAGCACCACCTGTGGGTGAAAAGCTCTAAGGAAGTAGCTGTGACGTGGCAGCATGTTTCACCGACTCACTGCTCACTCAACCCAGGAATATGTTTTACTCTTGCATGGTTACGTAAATCCAAAATCTGCATACTACTCTGAGAACTTGCACTTAAGAAAATTCACAGCATATCCCATGTATCTCTCAGGAAATTAGGGCTGCGAATCTTTGGGAATCGAACGAATCGATCCAGAATAGATTCTTGGGGTCACTAATCGATTTTTTCAAATCCAAACGAAGTACTTTACCGTTGCAATCTCTGCAAATCACACGAGTCACGTCCAGCCCTTTCTTACCCGGGCCGGGTTGACGGTAAAATCCAAAGTGTTTCTAAATGGTTGCTTTCAAAGACCGCGGCTCGGCTTGCATGCCTGTACATACTACGGTGGCTGAGAAGGCACATCCGCACCCGCAAAAAAAAAATCGATTTTTTGAAAACGGGAATCGATTCTGAATTGTTCAATGTGAGAAACGCGACTCGAGCTCGGAGCGATTTTTTCCTGCACCCCTACAGGAAATGGTTTGTTTGACTGTGTCAAATGAGTCTTATAGCTGTGAATTTGGTATGGTCCTACCCATAATACACCACTCAAACAAAAGCAATGATGTCAAGTGCTGCACTGCGGACAAACCTGCCAAATCTCCAATAACTTCTTCACGATGCTGGAGACAGGAATCAAACGTTATATCATCTCATCTGATAAAGTATAATCAGCCCAAACTTAACATGGAGATGAATCAGAGAAGTTCCGCTTGAGCTCGACTACCAAAATCTCTTTTTAAAGCTAGTTAAGTAAGGTCTCTGAAAACTAATACACTGTCAAACAGCTTTTAGAGGTATTACATGTGTCCCATCACCAGCATGCTGAACACTACCCGAAATATCTTACAAGTATCAGTGAAATTCACCTTTCACTCCGTCTGATCTGAAGAACAAGGCTGGAAACGGGTCTGCCTGCAGCGGAGGTTTTGCACCAAGCTTCGGCTCGCACCAATTAGCAGGTAACAGCTGCACTTCTGCGCTACGCTGGGAATACAGTAGCTCTACCTGTCGCAATTACAGCAACAACTTCAAAGCTGTGAAGTGTTGGGAAAGGAGTTCGCCCCGAGGATACACATTTGAGCCAATTTAATAATCAGGTTCACTATTCAAAGTGCGGATAAGAGAACAAGCATGCAGGAGAAAGTGACCAACAAGCACATTTTCATGTTGGTGAAGGGCGCGTGGTATTGGGTCACCCAAGAGGTGCATACTAGATTTAGGCATGGTTAACTAAATCCTGTTCAGCTGCTTCAAGACAGGATCAAAGTATCAGAGCCACTTTCTCTGGGGCTTGTCTGAAGATGCCAAATTCAAACCATTTCAGATTAATTGCCTCTACTTCTGAAGATCAGCTGAACCTCCGATTTTGCCAATTCTAATGACATTTTCTGACCAATATCGCAAGTAAGATTTAAATTATTATTTTCTAAAATTAAGGATACGCCTTTTTGCCAAGACCACCAGAATTTCCACTTCATCCTGACTTTAGGCTTGACCGCTGTAGTGTGCAAGACACCCAGTAAGTTGTGACTGTGATGTCACATAACATGGAGGTTTGGTTGCCCTGGATTGGTCCAACTAACCTACAGGAAGTTCAAAAGATCCATCTTAGGCTAAAAGTCCCCCACTTGAGATAACATAAAAAAAAAATGAAGGCTACATTAAAAACTTACAGCTCGTGACGTGAAAACTGTACAGTTCTCTCACCATCAGCATATTAACAAAATTCTGCGAAAACACACAACTCTGCAAGATTTCATCCTAGATACAACACTAATCACACCCCAGAAACCTTAAAGGGTAACTTTTCTAATATATATAGCATGAAACTAAAAATATATTTTTAGATTCCCGTGAGAGGAGCTTAAATAAGCAGAGACATATTTGTGAGAACAAAGACAGCTGTGCATATTTTCCCGCCAAAAGATGTGCTCCGTCATTCATATGATAATGACATGGTAATTCTGGACATTTCATTGGTGGGTTACATCAGCCAGGAATCTGTGGAATGTTGACAAACAAAAACCTCTCACCTGAGGTGAACCTGAACTATAGACCTGTCCTGAGTGTTTCACACCTCTCTCAAATATTCAGTGTAGTATTAGTGGTCTAGAGTCTAAGTTTAGAGCAGATTTAATCAAAATATAAATGCTACTGTTTTTGTAGCATGTGCTGAACAAAAGCCTGTGTAACTCTTTGAGAAATTTTTTTTTTAGATGGGTGGAGTTTGTAAAAAAGTCAAGGCATGTCAAACTACATCAGACGCCAGAGGGGTAAAATATAAACTTAAGGGAACACAAAATAAATTCTCCAAAAATGACCAAGATCTGCTCCACTGCTCAGAACAAAGGAATTAGTTAAAATACATTTTTTTGTCCTCCATTTTTTGTCAAATAAAAGCATAATCTTTGCTAAAACCATTTCAGATTGATGAGAGTCCAGAGTTGAAGGAATCTGTGGATTGGAGCCAATGTACAGGCAGGTCAGTAGGCTTTCTCTCTAGTCCACACAAGGGTATGACATGAAATCAACACCAGGCATATAATACTGAGAGGAGAGATGTTTACTAGGTGATACAGTGAGCTCTGAGTCATCCTCGTCTACGACACTGAAGCCACTTAAGTATGCTATTTCTACATATTAGACACTGTATAAGTGATATTTGGGATTGAATTTTTGTAACTTGCAGGCAAAAGCCAATGCCTTCGATTTCAGAAACTAGACGTGTAAATACCTTTACTAAACCATGATGCCTGGATCACAAAAGTTAATCAGAGATTAGGGATGGGTGATACCATTATTTTATCTTTTGATCCGATAGAGTAATTCCCATACTAATATTCTAATATATCAATACTGTTGATTTTTTTAGTATCTACAATGTAAACCAGACACTGTGGACATCAAAAAGTCTAACGGCTATTTTGATAAGTCCTGAGATTATAAAGACTTAATATCTCAAAATAACGACTTGGTATCTCAAAAAAAAATACAGCATAAAAATAATGCCTACTATCTCAAAATAATTACTTAGCACTAAATTAACAATTTAGTATTTCTAAGTAATGACACAGTTTCTTAAAATAAGCTCTTAGTACCTCAGAATCTAAAAATAACGACTTACTATGTAAAACATAACTACTTACTATCTTTAAAAAAAGGACTTAGTACTTCAAAATTATATAGTATCTAAAAATCATGACTTAGCGTCTCAAAATCAGTTTATCAAAATAATGACTTTATACAAATAGATGCTCATTATCTCAAAATTATATAGCATCTAAAAATAATGGCTTAGTATCTAAAAATCACGACTTAACATCTGAAAATCACAGCTTAGCATATCAAAATAACGACTTAGTAGCTCAAAATGACAGAGTACTTAAAATAATGATTTAGTATCTAAAACAATGACTTAGTACTGTTCTTAATACATGATGTGCTGGCTGTATTTGGTTCTAAGTGGCGGGAATGGGCTTCCATCAGAGATTAGCTTCAGGACACAAAGTTAGCGCCAGTGTTTCACAAACTGTGCTTTTCTGATAAAACTAAACCTCAAACTGGGCCAAATATCAGTCGAAGCCAAAGTGAGCACCACGTGTGAGTGAAACAGAGTTGATCAAATATCAGGAGGCTGAGAGGATAAATAAATCAGTATAACTGAGCTAGCTTAGCTGTGTGTGTCCAGAAAAAGTTCACAGCGCTAAACTTCAGTCGTCTTTTTGCGCCAAACCAGGAGTCTGTGCCCACTAAAACACAGAAAAGTGCACCGGTGCCTTCCGAGTGAACTAAAGCCCGAGTTTAACTCATCCAGTCCTGTTTAATCCAGTTACACTGAGTCAGGACGGAGAGCAGAAGAATGGACCGAGGCTCCGCGGCGAGGCGACGACTCGTGTTTGTTCGCTTTATGATCACAATAAACAGAGTCCTGAGCAAACTGAGCGGGTTTACCCAAACCTCAGACTTCTCTACAAACGTTCAGACGTAGATTAGTGAACATTAAACGTCTCCGAGTAGGTTTTTGTGGTTCAGAGGACTCCCGCGTCCCGCTACTGCCTCACAGCTGGAAGCCCGGGCTGGATGTTACCTTTGTTTTTTAGCTTGAATTGTAATAAAATCTCTCTTCAAAATACAAACTCCACGGCAGAAGACGTCCGAGCACTCCCTCCGCGAGTTTTCCTGCTGTTATTTATTTTTCTCAAGCCTCCCACAGAGCATTAAAACCTACCTGAAATAAGAATGAACTCCAGCTCGGCTCCATCGCAACACTTAAAAAAATCTGCAAGAAATCTACAACAAAGCAGCTAAACATGGCAGCGGCTACAACTTCCTGTAACCCCAGGACTAAACCAAAGCCGAGAGAGGGGGGACGCGAATACGGCGTGGTTCACTTTTGCGTTTTTCTCAACACGCTTTAAATACTTTCAATTTTTTTGTTGATTAACGACATTTTCTACATAACACATATGTTTTGTTAATGCAGGCTATGCTGTATGTACACACTTGATGACAAATTAATTTGTAGACACCCCTTATCTGTGCAGACTCTCTGGGGACGTTATAAAAAATAAATGCCAAGAAGTTGAGGCTGAATTTTCTCACATCTTTGTGCCATTTTCTGGTATTTTCTATTAAAACGACCCGCTCGGTTCTGTAGTTTGAATAGTCAGTGGCAGGTATCGGTCATTTGTGGGCTTGAGTAAGTGTGCTGCAGTGAAAGCTCAGACTTTAGTGATGTAGACGCTCCGCAGACCTCTGACTCCACACACCGATCAGCTTTATTACAGTCAGGCTGCTGTGATTTGGGGCGGAGAGACATAAAGCTGATTTAAAAACTGTCCAACACATCTGAGCTCATAAAGCAAAAGAAAAAACATATTTTCATACATGTGTATTTTTTTATGTTTTGCAGTCTTAAGTTTCAATTTAATTCAATTTTCACCAACTAATATTTGTGTGGTCATTAAGGTTAGAGTTCAACTTTTATTCAATGACTTTAATATAGAAAGTCAGTATGTTGAGGTATTATCTGCTTATTTGGACATACTAGGTCATTATTTTGACTTATCTAGTTATTTTGAAATAAGTGGATACTTTGAGATATTACTGTGACATACTAAGTCTTTATTTTGATATATTATCTCATTACTTTGAGATACTAAAATATTTTGAGATTGTTTAATTCTTTGTTTTGAGATATCTCATCGTTTTGAGATACTAATTTTACTCGATTCTGACGTACAGCAATGTTTCAGCATAATTCATTAATTAATTAAATTAATTATTAAAATCATGTCACAGCCATTCATAATGAAATATCACTGTAATGAAGTGTTGGATTTTCTGAGTTAAAGACTTGATAAATAATAATATACATTTTATCATTTAATGAGTGTTTTCTATATATCTGTTATGTTCTCCTCTTACACAATAGAGCCAGTCATCCTGTACTGTGTCAGTCACTTGGTGGTTTATAATTGAAAAAGATCTTAATGATGAAATCTGTGTGTTATTAGTGTATGTTCAGTTATGTTCTGTGTAATCTTCTGTAACTCTGGTTGCTAAACTGTTTCATCACACGCTGATGTATGAACACTTTCATTTACTGGTTGTATTGATATGCTGGTATGCATCATCTGCCACTTCCATCCGTTTAAGCCAAGTGCATTTAATAATAACAGCAGCTACATTAAACTGACAGCAGTACGTGTTTTGTAGGGTAGATTGCAGGTGACCTAATTCTGTGTAATACTGTATTTTACCATCATTCAGAGAGCCAGCGAGTCTTCTCAAGCCAACAGAACAATAGACACTACTGCAGAGCCTGGGACGATCTACCAAACAGTCAAATGCCATTCTGAGTGTTATACACAGTCATAGCAGAGTATTATGTGTGCTACCTTCCTGTGTTCATTATAGAGGTTAACTGGTCCACTGTATGCTGATTGCTCTGTAGCATTCGTCTGACTCGTCGTTTCCCTCTGGCATCAGTGGCCTGTGGGTCACCGCTGTTATGCTGTTAGGAGACGAGAAGTCCTTACTCAGTACAGCTTCACTACAGCGGCTCTAGAACATCACACAGTCAGTGGTGTGTGAGATACGACCTCCACCATGTTTCACAGCTACACTATTATCATCAGCACCAGTCACATCACGTCCTTTACACTCTGATACAGCTGACTGTGCTCACTTATTTATACAGTAAACCTGGTCACATGACCTCTGTGACGTCCCGGGCTGAGTTAATTCCAAACCAGGGGTGCTCAAAATATTCTGATATGACTAAACATGAAAAAATATATATATATTTGTTTATTTATTCATTAGAATTAATTGAGGCTGGCCGTGTAAGTAAGATCCTGTCAGTACAATACATATCATGATCCTGGAATTATGATATGATATATTGTGATATATTGTGATGTTTGTAAATCCCATTGTAGGAATTTTTATTCCTACGCTGCTTGTTTCTATTGGAGTAGAAGAGTCTAATGGTTGAAGATAAATTACAACACTGCCATCTAGTGGTCAGGGGTTGAAACACAAAGCAAAACACACACCATCATTACGGTTACACTATTCGTTAAAGATCCATTCAAAACATAAAATGGTGACATTCAAGTGTATCAAATAGAATTAAACCGTCTGTGCCTTTAAGGCTGATTTATGTTAATATTCTGTATTCTGATTGGCTGCCCTGCATTACACCTCACTCAGCAAGCAAACCAATGCTGAAGCACGTCAGTGTGAGTGGGTGGAGCTAAACTGATGTAGGTTGAATGGGCAGGTACATGTAAATAGGCTATTATGACATCACAAAAACAGTGTTTAAAACAGGCTGTTTTGCAGCTTTCACATAAGGATCTGTATAAGGGTGTGTTGAAGAAGTAACAGTGTTGACATATGCTGCCGGTCTCATTAGTTTACTTTTTCATGATATGAACCCTTTAACATAAAAACCTGTTCATTCATATCAGTGTTATTGTCATTGTTCCAGGATGTTCTTTGAACTCTGTGCTTTGCTGTGAATAGCCGGTCAGAAAAGGTGCCCCCCATTGTACCTTTACATCTTTGTCTCACTGTACATTGACAGCTTGTTGTCCAGATACAGTACAATGAGTGTTTCAGATGGACCGAGGGAATACGTGTGGTCAGCCCATTCTCACCTCATCCGGCTCAGTGGAGTCCATAACACACAGCAGCTGGCACTCACTTCAGATAGAGCGATGCAGACCGCATGCTTTGGCCTGTTTCCAGTTTCGGATTGGAAAGAAAGAAAGGTGAGTCCATCCCTCAAATCATAATCAGGATAGTCTGTGTTTTGGTGTCTTTTGGGGTTTTTTTCTTGATTTTTGAACTGTGGATAGAGATTATATCTGCTAATTGTGAGAGTAATGCTTAGTAAGACTGTACTGATAAGGTTTTAAATATAAAAGTAGCTTTTAAATACATAAAAGCAACAAATAAGGCCAGCTTTACATTATGTACCTTGTTTTCAGTCCATGTACTGTGTCAAAGTTTTCAGTTCTGAACCCTTAGATGTGAGCTAAGTATGTTATTATTATTATTATTATTATTATTATTATTATTAATAGTAGTAGAAGTAGTATTACTAGAACAGTCAAGTAAATTCTGAGCCCTTGTAATCATATGGATAGTGTTTCTCCAGAACATCCTGTCTTCTGTTTGGGTCTTCAGGCTCAGCCTATGATTGTATCCATCCATCACGCTGCTGGTCCTCCTCAACTGTTCCAGTAGAACTGTCTTCTCAAATGAGCTGGTTCTGTCCAAAATAAGATGTTCCGTTTGCTTATCTGGGCTTAGATTTGGTTCAGGATCCGTTGTTCTCTCAGAAGTCTCAAAAGGTCATTAATATTGTTCCTGTCCTGCTTTCACCTCCATAAAGAAGCAGAGAAGACCACAGTCTGGACACCTGAAGAGACACATCTGAACATCTCCTCCAGCTCCTTCATCCTTGTTCTGCTGAGTGTCAGTCTGGTTCTGCTGGATCTGCTGGTGTTGATGATGGATACGGTGTAGACTAAAGCTGTGCACCCCTTTCTCTATCAGCAGTAAAGTTCATAATATGATATCATCCTGCCATCTTCTGTGCATATTTATTTAAGATTAAGATTAAGATTAAGATTAAGATGTCATCCTGCCATCTTCTGTGCATATTTATTTAAGATTAAGATTAAGATTAAGAATAAGATGGCTCCAAGTGGCTCAGCGGGCAAAGACGCTACCACTATGACCCGTGGGTCGCAAGTTCAAATCCCAGTCATGCTGTTTGCCATCAACAGCCGGGGCCCAAGAGAGCAAAAAATGGCAGTGCTCTCTCTGGGCAGGTAGATGGTGCTCTCACTCTCACTCTCACTCTATCACTCTCACATTGCAATGTCCGCTGGCTCAGGCGTCTACTGATTGGTCCAATCAGAGCTGGGAACCCTGTGTGCCTTCCTCCGAGCGCGTTAGGCTCTCCAGTGACGGTGTATCAGTGGTGGTTAGAAAAGAAGCGGTGGCTGCATCACACGCAACAGAGGAGGCTTGTGCTTGTCTGCACCCTCCTAGAGTCAGAGACAGTGCAAAGTGTTGGGGAGAGGCCTAACGGAGGGGATGGGCTAATTGGCTACCACTACATTGGGAAGGGAATAAAATTGGCAAAAACCTAGG
>BRDA01001144.1:3541-17056 GCA_036984385.1 Crenuchus spilurus | reverse complement strand
CTGGTATCTGTCTGTAAGGTAAGACTTAAACCATGAAAGGGCTGTTCCTGTAATTCCAACCATGTTATTTAGTCTTTCTATTAGAATAGTATGATAAATCGTGTCAAAGGCTGCAAGTGTCAAGCAGCACCAGTATAGATACGCAGCCTTGATCAGAGGCGAGGAGGAGGTCATTTGTTATCTTAACTAAGGCCGTCTCAGTACTATGGTGTGGCCTAAAACCTGATTGAAATTTTTCATATATGCGTCACTTGTGTCGTCACTCACCTCTGTCAAGATATCCATCCAAGGTCTTAAATTAAATTTATTAAAATCATAAATTTGTACTTTTAATTTCACAAAAGCGTAGTCTAATCGGACGTTAGTTTTGCTAACTTCTGCTAACGTCGACTAAATGCATCAGTGTAAATGTAGTTCTGTTCTCTCTGTTTCTTGGGCGGACTACTGCTGTGGGAACTACAAAGCCCATGATAACCTCATAACAGACGAAACTAGTTAGCTAGCTGCGTCTTATGGGAACTCCCCATTGCACTTTAAATATGCGGTCAGATACGTTCTCCCGACGACAGCTTCACGAATGCAAACGCTGTGTTTTTAAGGTAGAACGGAGAGTTCCAATCAGACGCTTCAGCTAACACAGGAACTGTTTTTCAGCTTAACTACTAATTGCGAGCAAACTAGTGAATAAACTGTTTTTGTGTAACATTAACTAGTGTTTCTCTAACTTATATATTGAGTTAGTCATAAAGCTATTTTTGGGCCACACAGTTAGCACGGGTAGCTAATTGTTGGCTATTAACTACATTGTTTTTTTAAGCTAAAACAGCCAGTTACAGGGTTGCCCAGTCTCAATTAACTCTCCCCTGGAAGATGCCTGACAGAAGGCCGCCATTCACAAGCTGAAACTCCTCCAAAATGTAAAAAAACAGGTGTAGAACTCTTAAATCTTCTTTTAATTGTACTTTGTCCTTCATTTCCTTTACTGTTTTATAGTTTAAGGATTTAATATTATTTGTTGTTGTTGTTAGTAGTAGTAAAGTATTTTAAATTAATACACGTTTATAATTAAAATCAGTATAAATTGTACATCTACTACTACTACTACTACTACTACTAATAATAATAATTAATAATAATAATAATAATTTGTTGTTGTTATCATCATCATAATGGAAAACAGAAGATATCTACCTATTTTTTGTATTTAAAGCATAATATCCCCTTATCCTTCCTCTCTACTCTTATCTATATTTTCAGATCCCATTCCACTCAATTATCTAATGTAAGACATCTGATGCTCTTCACCCTCAACTATTCATCACTGCCTCTTTTTAGATATTTATGGTTTTAAAGCCTGTTATACATTCACACGACAATTGATTAATTCTCCACTGTATTACAATCAATCAATCAAAATATGTTTATATATCACTTTTTACAATGGCCATTGTCACAAAGCAGCTTTACAAGCTTTACATTTTAGCATCAATCAAAACCCGATGCGAGCAAACCAAAGGCGACAGAGGCAAGGGAAAACCTATGGGGCAGCCAGGGCCTAGTAGTTAAGGATCTGGTTATGGAGTGATTTTTGTGTCAAACGTTTCACAATAGCAAAAATAAATCTGCAAGCAAAATCCACAGAAACAAGACCATAAAGTAATTTTTGGTTTCAAAATTTTTCCCCACAATTTTTGGTTTCACTATTTTTGTTTTTGTTTTTTTATTCTAAAAATTTTGGTTTCATTATTTTTGGTTTTTTGCTTCTGGAATCTCTTTGCTTCTGCTCCGCATTTTTTTTGCATCTGACTTTTGAAACACTTTTCACGTGTGGGTGGGACTTAGAAGGTGGGGTTAGCCTTGAATTTCCATTGGTCACTGATAGCTGCTTTGAGTCCACCTCTGAGACAGCCACGCCCACCACATCTGCTTCACAGCGTTTTCAAACATGGCGGAATGTGGGGTTTGTAATTCACAGCAGCTGAACTGAATTTTGCCATTAAAGTGTATACAAAGGTTATAATTAATTGCTAAATGGTCTGTACATATTGCAGACACTCATGTTTCTTGAACACATCAGTGTTTTCTCTCCATCCAGTTCCCTAAAACTTTAAAAAGCTCACGTTGGTGAAGTTGGTTTAATAACTGCCAGTTTAAAAGCTTTGGGCACGTGTCCTAGGTTAAGGGATGAGTTTACTATTGTTAAAATAGTTTTAATTGTAACAGAGTGTTTCTTTAAGTAATTTTGAAGGAATATCATCAAATCTGCAAGTTGTAAAGATTGATAAAGCAATAATTTTCTCCAGATCTAGTTGTTACTGGATTAAAAACTTTCAGCCTGTCTTGTTTTGTTCTATTTCATGTTCTATTTCAAAGTCTGATAGCAGACAGCTTGGGTTTAAGGCTACAGATGTAGTTTTTTGCCTAATATATTTATTTTATTTTTTATATTTATATTTATATATTAAGTCCATAAAGGTGTCACTAGTAAGATTAGCTGGAATCAGAGTTTGTGTCTGCATGATTTTTTGTAAGTTTAGAAATCGTGCTAAAAAGTACTCTACAATTGTTTTTATTGGTTTCAATCAGGGATGCCAGGTATTCTGAACATGCTTTATTGAGAGCTTTGTTTATACTCGGTAAAGCTGTTTTTCGAGGCACAGTGGAATATTTCTAGTTTAGTTAACCGCCATTTCCTCTCTAGTTTCCGAACTACTTGCTTTAAAGTGTGAGTCTGATCATTATACCATTGGACAAGCTTTTTCTGTCTTGTCTTTTTATATTTAAGAGATGCTACAATGTCTAGTGTTAAACGAAAGGTATTTCCTACACAGTCGGTCAGTCTTTCTAAATCCATTGGGCTTAATGAAGAGTAAATGGCTATTGATAAGTCTGGGAGGTTTTCTATAAATTGTTGGGCTGTATCTGATGATATTGAGCATTTCAAGCATTGACGTGGAGATCTGCATATATTGTGATTGAAATATAGCTCATAAGAGATTAAATAATGATCTGAAACTGCTGGATTTTGAGGGAAAACATTTAAGTTATCCAAGTTAATTCCAAAAGTCAAAACTAAATCCAGGGTATGATTACAATAGTGTGTAGGTTCTTTTACATGTTGGGTAATCCCTGTAAAATCTAAAATAGCTGTAAATGCCTTTTTTAATGAGTCGTCTATATTTTCAAAATGAATATTAAAGTCTCCTACAGATATTACTTTATCACTGTACACTACTACGCTTGACACAAAGTCACTGAATTCTTTTAAGAATTCCGAGTAGGGCCCCAGAGGCCTGTATATATTAAATAATGAAAATGCAAGTTTATTTGTAGCTGGATTGGTTATATTATTTGAAGGAATTTCAAAGGAATTAAATGTCTTGCAGTATTTCTGATTAATGTTTAAAGTGTTTTGGTCGATTATACCTACACCGCCTCCAGTTCCTGACAATCTAGGACTGTGAACATAATTATAACCTTCAGGGCTGGCT
This sequence comes from Crenuchus spilurus, assembly GCA_036984385.1. Taxonomy (NCBI): domain Eukaryota; kingdom Metazoa; phylum Chordata; class Actinopteri; order Characiformes; family Crenuchidae; genus Crenuchus; species Crenuchus spilurus. Next base: position 13,565 of record BRDA01001144.1, on the reverse strand, counting down.
TTATTTAGGTACTAAATATGCACCAGGTTTAATCCATGTTTCCGTAAGACATAAAATATTAAATTTCTGATCACTTATAATTTCATTCACAAAAAGTGCTTTTGAACTAAGAGATCTTATATTGAGTAACCCAAACTTTAGATCAGATGTACTATAATTATTTGGATATGATAATGGAATATTAAGTTACTAAGGCAAGCTGTTGAAGACTTTCCACGATTGATTTTAATTCGGGGCACAGACACAGTGTCAATATAATTAATATATATAGTTATATATAAACTATAAATAGTTCACGCGAGTTGAGTTTAGTTTGTCGTCTGGTGTGTGGGGTGCGCGAGCAGTCTCGTTCAGAGAGACAGAAGGAGGGGAGGGGATATTGGTGGACCGGTTCTGGGTTAGATGTAAGATCCAGAGCTATTGAGTGAAAACCCTGAGTTATAGCTCTGTAGCCCCGCCCTAGTACCGTCTCTGATCCTCACATCAACCAGATTTACTATACAGAACTTAAAATTTACTTACATATTGGGCTGTGGGGGAGACAAAAGTAACTTAAATGCATCCAACATAATGTAGAACTATTTTGTAGGCTCACGTGTAAACACTTAAGATTAAAACCAGATAGACAACATTCTCCGAGCTGCTTATGACACTAATGCTACTCCACATCTCACAGACGGTAAATTACACACACAAACAAATTAATCGCATCTACCAACACAGGATGATGGCTACATTAATAAAACACTAAGCCAGCATAAGACAACTGCATAAAATAACCGATATGAACAATTCAGAAATGTTTTACAACTGTGTACAACCCGCAGGTGCTTCTGGGTGATGACGTCACCATACTGCGTGACCTCAACATGGCCAACGCTACAATATTTATTACAACAGCAAACTATTATTTAGGTTATAAAGAATCATTATTAGAGAGTGAGAGAGCGACTGACCATCTGTTCACGTGACGTTCCGCCAGTATTTTGACTTTCTTACCGACTGATTAGCTGCATGATTATCATCATTTTCTAAAATATTTATTAACTTGCTGGATTTTTCGATATTTATGTCTCGTCCCGCTCCCGTGACGACTGGATTGACTTGTCCGACCGCTCCTGCAAAAGACAATTTAATTTTGGACCTGCGCTGCAAGATATTGTAATGGGTCCCGCAGGAGTCCCACGATAATGCTGACCTCTAGTTCAGCGCTATGAGTCTGCTGTACGTCTCATCGCCTCGCCGCATTGGAATGGGGCCAGAGCATACTACAGCATCGGACATAGTCTGGGCCAACTTTACCACCTCTATAATGATATGCTTAGTTACTTCTGACTGCCGCAGACGAATGTTGTTGGCAACTACGTGTATGACTATCCTGGAATATTTCTTATTGGTAATTCTAAGGATGCCACTACAGGGCTCCAGACTGCGACTAAAATAGTCGCAATTGCGACCACAAATAATCATTTGCGAGTTAAATAATTAATTAAGTCGCCGGTGGCGACAGGTGGCAAAGATGGATTTTTTTTATTTTTTTATTTGTGTTTATTTATTTATTACTATTTTTTTTTTCTTTTTGGTTGTGTTTATCTTATCGCCGTAACTATACTACGGCGCCCAATCATATGGACATATTCACCTATCAAAAATACCTTCATGCTCGTGGGATTTCGACCAAAACAGGCTAGCATAGCAGCGTAGCTAAGCTGAACTTTTATCCATGGGCATGTAGACAATGGCGAAGCGAAAAATATCAGATTTGTTTTTTTTACACAATCTACATACCTCTGTCGGACCTTAAGACATCTGTTCAATCCAAGCCTAACTCTGTTTTCACCAGTGGACTACTGCAAAACGCAGACGAAGATTAACAACCGTCCACTTCCAGCAATTGTTCTACCACAGACAGACATTTCAGAACTTGGGTGCAGGAATTTGCGTGGCTTAGGTATGACAACATAAAGCAGACAATGTACTGCGAATTCTGTTCGAAAGCAAGCAAAGATATCGCTGGAATTTTGTAACAGGATTGAATCATTTAAAAGAAAACACGGAGAGAGTCGAAAGCATAAAAATCGTACGGTTGCTTGAAATCCTGGAAAATGCTTGAATTTCGGAGAAAGTGCTTGAAAATGCTTGAAATTCTAACTGCTTTTACTTTACAATAAATAATTATCTGATTAAATAAGTTCGCTTAAAGAAAAAATTGCAGAGCGTAAAGTAAAAAAGGCTTCGCTCGCGCCTCCACGTGTGGCTGGAGATTTTTGTTGGACCTGGCAACCCTAACCGGTGACAGCAGTAACATGACGGGAGGCTGCGTTAGCTAGCCTGCTAGCGTATGTATGCGCACCGCCAGCTGGCGGTTTTGCAGGCTTATTTTTACGAACCATGGTGTGTGATAAAATGAGGTAACGCTAGTTTTGCATGCCAGTTACAGCACGACCATTAACGGCATACGCAGTGAACATAACGAAAATTGTTTAGCATCTATCAACATTGCTCTGCAAAACGTACCACTGCATTTAGGCAACGTGAGTAAATCGGAGTACAGTATAGTTACAGAGTTGTCATCAGCCAGTTTTCTCTACTACAGTAGACAAATGTACAGTACTCTGAAAAAGTATTCATTCCCCTTTAACTTTTCCACACGTTACATTTACACACTTAAGTATATTTTTTAGGATTTATTGTAGTAGGCCAATGCAAAGTAGCAAGTAATTGTGAACTGAGAGGAATTTATAGATATTTTTCCACATTTTTAAAATAAAAAACAAATCTGGAAAGTGTACTGTGCATTAGTATTCAGCCCTTTGTACTCTGATACCCCTAAATAAAATTCTGTGTCACCCGTTTGCAAGGGACTGTACATACATCTTGGCATATGAGAAGTAAATGACTTTAAAGGAGAACTCTGGTGTGAAATGGGCTTTGGGTTTAGTGAAACATGTTAAGTACAAACTTAAGTATCCCACCTCTGTTCACTCCCAGCATTACAAAATACAGGGCTTTTAGCCAGTGCTCCCAACAGGCCAACAATGCTAGCGATAGGGGCATAGCGTTTGTACTTACTACACTTACCACACTCCAAGTCTTAACACCTTAATCTTAATGGTAAATGTATTGAGAATAAACATTGTAAATTACACTTTCCTCCTGTTTTTAATTATATTTAGATAAGAAGCATCAAAATCTGATGAAAACAAACATAAAACCATCTCTTGCAGTGTGACAAAAAGCAAAACAATAATTTTTAGTATATGTATATATAAATGCTCTCAACTCGCCCCCAAATTTGACATTCTACAGTAACTGCTCAATCAAATGTATAAGATAAACATGCAGTGAAGAACATTGGTATTTAAATTGTGTGAAACTGACACCAATAAATCCATCATTCCTGCTATTTACTTACTTAGAAGTATTTTTTTTCTCAGTAGCATAGTCGCTGTGAAGTGTGGAGAATAGTTTTGTGATATATTGATTATCACTGAATTGCAGTTTTGAGATTTCACCGTTATTAATTTGCCACAGCTGAAAGGTGCTGGAAAAACTTGAAAATGGGCCTTGAAAGTGCTTGAAAAATGCTTGAATTTTACCTTGTAAAAGGTGTACGAACCCTTCATAAAACAGCCGAGAAAAAAGTCAATGAACTCAAAATGAACTCAAAAACATGATTGTTTGCATATTGTTTGGCACTTAAAAAAAACTATTATCGCCTGAATTTTTTATTTTAGGAGCCACTGGCTCCTTGAACATTTTTTTGTCTGGAACCCTGCCCTAATGTCTGAGGCCCTGGCATCCCCTATAGATCTAAATAGTACTGCTGGCGCCTCTAAGGAGCTATCTATTTTCATGTGTCTGACAATGGAGTCTCCTATAACCAGAGTACTTTGAACAGGCTTCACAACGGGTGTTTCACTGAGTGGGGCAAACCTGTTTGACACGTGAATGGGTGGAGAGTGGTGTTCAGGGGGGCTAGCTTTAACCTTAGCTTTCCGACTATGCTGCCAAGACGTCACCCATTCACCCCGCTGCGGGGCTCGAATGCCGGAGTCGAGTGGGTGCTAACTCTCCCTAAGGCAGCCGGGGGTACTAATCCTTGCTCTCTATCCCTTAATAAACCCCGTATGCACGCCTCCAACTGATCCACCTGTTCCACCAGAGAGCTAACTAGCTGACACATAGCACAAACACAGTCATTAGCATTACTACTTACACTAATGGTGGACATGCGGTTTAAATTATGCATGCCACACTCTGAACACACAAAAAGCTAAGCTCCAGCCATAATGAAACATGTACTTACCGCGTCTGCTGATTAAAACTTACACCAAACGAGCTGTGCTGAGATAACAAACAGCTATTCCACCTTCAGTAGCTAAAACCTGTAAGAGAGTCTGTAAAACAATCTAAAAATAATTGTGTGTAAAATAATACAATATGCCAAGCGAAGATAGTGTTAAGATATAAACAGCAGGAAAAGTAAATTCAAACACAAGAAACTTAGCCACGAGCACAGAGCAAAGGTCGGGTGGTGTTCTGTGAACATCCACCACTGTTGTCTTCTGTGGGCGTTCAGGTCTTTTTGCATTGATGAGTTCACCAGTGCTTTCTTTCTTTCTCAGGATGTACCAAAATACAGATTTTGCCACTCCTAATATTGTAGCAATTTCTCAGATGGGTTTTTTTCTGTTTTTGCAGCTAATGGATGGCTTGTTTCACCTCTCTATATAGAATGTTTTTGGCTATTTGTCATGTTGGTCTTAAAGTTAACTGAGAATGGTCTTAAAAGGTCTTAAATTTAACTTTCTGAAACCTGCAAGAACCCTGTGGTAAGACTCGAGGATTATGTAAGTAATCAAAAAACATAATTATGGTTTGCAGAATTTCGCATAATGTATCCCCCCTCAGGACCTGAACCAACATTCAGTTGTGTAAAAGTAAAAACACAACTACTGTGTAAGAGTTCTGATGATAAATCTCAGTATTTACAGTTGGTTGAGACTGGCAAAACTGGGCTGAGATAGACAAAAAAGGAGTGGGCACCCAGCTGAAGAGTGGAATTACTTATACTAGATATAAAGTGTTTGAGTTGGCTTGAGAGTTCCTTGCTCAGAATGAGTCACCCTCTGTCTTTCTCCTGTATGGCTGCCACGTGGTGAGATTAAAGGATGTAGAAATGAAACCATGCAGATCTTGGCTTTTGACACCTGTTTGTGATTGGTTCTGGTAATTAGGTAATTACAGTCTGCCCTCAGTCTCTCGCTCCTCTGTCATCTTGCTCTTGCTTTTATGTGATCATTTCATTCCTTCGTTCCTTTTCTTGTTTATCTGTTCTCTCTCTAGGATATGCTGAGGCCCAGCTAAGGCAGTACCAGAGGCTCACAAAACAGATCAAGCCTGATATGGACAGTTATGAGAGACAGAGAGAGGAGTAGTAAGCATTTACATTTACTACTTAATGATGGCTTGTGTAGAGTAACTGCAGAGTATTTATCTTCAGGGCATTTTTTAGAAGTGTAACTGCAGCAGTAAGATTGTTCTGTATTGACTGGTCAACGAGTACGTGTTTTAGCTGCCTGGCACACGTGATAATGTTTTTAATGAATTAATTATAACTGCTGAGAAATGACAATCACCTGTGATAAACTTTGATAACTAATAACATCTGAGAACAGCAGTAACAATGATGACCTTCTCTTGCTTGTGTTCTCTCAGTGGTGAAGATTTTCACCCCACCTCCAACAGTCTAATCCATGGGACCCATGTGCCCTCTAAAGATGCCATTGACCGTATGCAGGACGATGTGGAAAAACAGTAAGTTAAAAGGAGTCTATGCTCAGTAGAGTGTGTGTGTGGGTGGGGGAGGGGGGGGTCATTGAGTCATCGTTGCATGTGTGAGAATCTGAGGCATCTCCCATATTTCTTAATGAGTCACAATGGGCTTAATGTCCTGAATGAGCTTCCCAGATAAAACTTGATCTTATCATACTGTGAAGGCACTCCAGGCCCCTTATATTTCAAACTCCATCAGTCTCAGAGTTCTCACACTGTTTTTAAATGGCTTTTTCCTTCCTCACTTTTCAGCTCTGTTTGTGCCTGTGTGTGTGTACTTACAGTGATGTATAGTATTACAGGCATTTTGTTGATATCTGTTTCTGTGTACATGTGTAGGCCTGCTTGTTACTCTCTTTTTAATCAGAAAGCTTTCAGTGGGCATACAGCAGTTACATACTTGTCTTTACACTGAGATGCCTCACGTGTGAGCTGGTTATTCTGTAGATTAGTTTGAGGGACGACATGCTCTGCAGTAATTGAAAATCTTTGTCAGCTCATCTGTTTCGGGAATGATTTTAACTCCCGTGAGAGATTATACAGGGCTGTGAGTGCCAGAGCATGACGCACAAATGCACTTTGAAGATGTTGAAAATGTGTAGATGTGGTTGAGGAGGTGTATCTTTTTAAATGTTGTTGAAAGCCGAACATTTAAAGTGAACATGGTCCTTGTGGTCGTTTTCCTTGTGTTAAAAGTTTTTTTTTCTCTAGAATTGAGAAACGCGCCAAATACAGTCGTCGCAGAGCCTACAATGATGATGCAGACATCGACTACATCAATGAGAGGAATGCCAAGTTCAATAAGAAGGCCGAGCGCTTCTACGGCAAATACACTGCAGAGATTAAACAGAACCTGGAGAGAGGGACAGCAGTATAGCTGCCAATACTGTGGCAAAGGACTTATTCTCCCTTTTATTTTGTCTTTATAATCTGATGCTCAGAACCTGCTATGGCCAGCTTGTGTATTGTTAGATATTATGGAAAAAGCCCACTCAATGGCAGTATTTTTAATATTAATGGAATGATTCACTCAAATCATATTTATATTTATCACAGATGTAGTCAAACATATTTGGAGGCCAAGTTTTCCTTTTTGAGTTTAGAACTGGGTTAGAAGAGTAACATTTGCTGACAACCAATAAAACTCAATCCTTCCATAGAATTCAAGTTCCCATTAAAATAAATCATCAAACTGTGCCTTAACCTACTACAGTCAGAGCCAGATGTTAAAGTCTCACAAACTTGTTGTGTTCAGGGTGCAATATGACTTATTTTGAACTATTAAAATTAATACAACTTCATTATTACATGAAACCACTTCTGACAGCAGTAGAAGCTGGTAAAATAAAATGCTTTCTACAGGAGTTCTCATTATTTAGAATATTTTAAGTCATACTGTGTCCTAAATCACGCTGATCTTAAATATGGTCTGGTTTGAGCAGGTTGAGAGACGTTTTGTTAATGTTGGCCTTGCAGCTCCAGTTCTAAAATAAAGAATTTGGCCTATAAACATGTCTTGGATGATTGACTACATTTGGAGTAAGTGGAAAATTGTGTAGATAGGATTTTTCAGTGGAAAATTGAGAGATTCTGAAAAACAAACATGTGACTGTAGAGTAGAATGGATGCTTGCAGCTCTCCATTTTGCCGTGTGAAAGTTCAACCTTTTGTGCTAAATATTTCTTTTTTGATTCATTGGCCTGAATAAAAAAATCTTAATTTGTAACACAAGCAGTCTTGTGGTCAGATATGGGTCTCTATGAAATATGGAGGGAACAACTGAGCGTGAGAAGTCAGTACTATCATTTTTCTGGAGGGTGTGAAGAGGCTACGAGTTAAGGCTTATAGCCTCCGGAAAGCGTTAGTGTAGGTACTGCGGTAGAAAACAATTTGCCTATTCAATTAGGCCATTATCTTGCCTATCTTCTCATCAGGTCTAGATGCCTTGGAGCACCAAGATATTACAGGATGGAGACTTGTGACCTGAACCAGCTTCAGAGTAGACTACAGCTATTCCCAGGCTGTCTTTATTCACACCCATGTCAGTATCAAGTACCCAAATGCCTCCTAGAGGCAGAAACTGTAATTGCCCATTCTCTTAACAATGGTCAAGGCACGATACTGACATTCTCAGATTTAACACACTTCTTTAATGTATAGTAAATGAGAAATGAGAACTGCTGCTCAGAAACGTTCTCCAATCTATTGCAAAACTCATTTATTAGTTGAAACGGTGGGCATTTTTTCCCCGAATAGGCCTCATGAGGTTCTAATTTACACTCCCCCTCTCCCTCTTTTGCTGTAGGAGTCAGACCAGCATGCTGACCCCATCTGCATATGAATGAATATGTTATGAATTAGCCTGTTGGGGTTTGGGCATAATTGGTTTTCGGGGGCTGCTTTCAAAGCCTTGTGTGTTGTGAATTAAGAGCCATGCCTTGTTTATGATTCCTTGTTTATGAACTCTTTTGTTCTCAGAGGCAGCATGGACTGCAGCGGGAACTCTACACAAATTATGCATTTTGATATTAGATCATGCCACTGAAAATAGGATTTCAAAGCCTAAAGTGTGTGTACAGGTAACCAGCATTTGCAGGTGGGATGAGAATTACCTAGCTCTTACTGCTGATATACAGCTAACATGAATGCATCCATGTTTTACTAACAAGGGCTTGGCTTCATCATGATGATTTGACGTACATTCTTGCAACCCTGCCATGCACAGCACTAATATTCAGTGTTCTCCTGATGGTGGACTGATGAACATTGATGATGATTATTTGTTAAGGCCTACCTTACACCTAATGACTTTCATGCGATTTTACAGTCGCAGACAAATTTTCAAAGTCACATTACTATTCATGATAACAGAAATTCCTTTTCATTCCAAATGTTATAGATAACAAAAATATATACATACAAATAATATAAAGCCTTTATAACACCAAAAACATTTCCAATTTTAGGTTGAATACTGAGATTTTATGGTGATCTACATATTTCTCCAGTCGCATAACAGGTATTCTGGAATTTTAAAGGGGGGAGATTTTTTTAAGCATATTTAAAAAGCCAACAAACCATCATAAAGTATGTGACAAACTTGGGTTACAGTTTTACTTATAATCATTTCCTGGAGTTTTAACCTCTTAAACTCCACGGAAGCACCGGTGGTTCCAAATTCGCATTCATTGCATTCAACATTTCATAACTTTTATATTTTATAAGCTACATACAAATGTAAGGTGTCATTTGAAAGCTGTAACTGTCCTTTCAGTTCAGTAGATCATTTATGCAAATATTGAGGCATCTAATGTGTAATATGCTTCAAATAAACTATGCGCCCAAAAATTTTATCCAGAAATATGAATGATTATGCATTTTTATAATTTAATAAAATTGATATTTCAATCAATATGTATAAATCATACATCAAATGAAAGGGTTGATTCTCAGGATTATGGGAAAAATAACTATTAAGCTGTCAAGTGTTCGTTTCTTTTATTTATACGAAATACCTGTAATTTATAATCACTTTTACTTTTAATCGCTTTTCATTTATAATCACTTTTACTGCTATATGTCCATGTTTTTACAACTTTTATATATTATCTTGATATTATTGAATTCCTGATGTTGTTTTGAAACTAACAAGCCCTCGTTTGTGTGTCTATGACAATCGAGTGCAAAGAAATCCAAGATTAATTGTCCTCATGCATGGCAAAAATATAACGCCTTGAAGGGACCTTTATTTTGAAACTTCTCAACCGTTCCTTCAGACGTCAGGTGACTAACACAACTTGATTGGCTGGTCAGATGAGGGTCTCCTCACGTCACTCGAGCTGATCCGTCCATTGGCTGTCTACCAGGAGGCTTTAATATTTAAATGGATTCAGCGCGGTGATGACGTCAGAGCACACGTTTTGCGTTTTTACCAGAATTGCAGCCATGAGTTGTGTAATTTATGAAAGAAAATAAGTTTATACACTGTTGGGGAAGTTTTGGTTGAACTAGATTGGGAAAATGATGTTTTATTGTTCTGATATTTACCCTTATACAGATGTAAACAAACCCCGTGTCTCTGGCTGTGGCTTCAGCTCGCGCTTCCGGTGTCTGATGATCGATCTAATGATTTGTGTGACATGTCTTAGCTCTGACAGTCACATATAAACAGTTAAAAGTTGTTTCT
>BRDA01001143.1:19472-43400 GCA_036984385.1 Crenuchus spilurus | reverse complement strand
GAGTAATTCAGTTACTAACTAAGTTACTTTTTTTAACAAGTAGTGAGTAACTATAACTAATTACTTTTTTAAAGTAATGTTCCCAACACTGCTGAAGAGCCCTTAAGCAAGGCACTTAACCCCCAACTGTAAGTAACTCTGGATATGAGTCTCTACTAAATACCTCAAATGTAATGATTTAACACCATATAGCCTGTGCTGTGGCTGGTGCAGGTTGATGACTCAATCATCTCATTTGACTGCAGGGCTGTGTCTCAGAAAAGGGGACCTGGGGGGACCTAGATCTCCAGGTACAACTCAAGAGTCTTGCCATCACCAAAACTTCTCTGATGACACAGACATTGTTGGGTGAATCATGAATGTACAGGAAGATGGTGAAGGCCTATGTTGAACGGTGTAAGCTGAAACAACTGCAACTGAACATCAGCAAGACCAAAGAAATGGACGTGGACTTGAAGTACCACTACACACAACACTGAAAAAAATGGAGAAGCCCATTCACTGCTATAGCTATGCTGTGTAAAGGAGGCTATGTGAGAACTTTTTTATCCACTGCAATAAAAGTCTACAATCAGTCTCATTACTGCAGGAACAGTACTGAGCTCCTGCTACCTGAACAAGTACAGTGTTTAGTTGCGGCACCATGGTCTCATACCATGCAGTGCATTACAGCCTCATACAGTTAAGTTACGTTTTTACACTTTTTATTTTCACTGTACACTTTTATCTATAGTCTGATCTCCATGTGTGTTGTAACTTATGACTGTTCTTGTTTCTTGTTTGGTGTGTGTAGGTTTTTGTATGATTTTTATATTGAGGCTAGTGCAATATTGCCATTTCCATCAGGATCAATACAGTTGATCTAATCTAATCCAAATCTAATGACTTGTCATTTCAACCACAAGAAAAAAGAAGCTCAGCATGGGTGGTTAATCTTGGTTCACATTCCATCAAGTGACATTTGACTTGTTGTGGCAAACACATGAGAGTATGAGGACAGAAGAAAGAGATGAAGCCCTCATTAGATAATAGCAATTAAAATTCAAGCATCTGTAGCCTGTGGCGTTCTTCTAGAGCCCAATCAATCTGAAGACAAGAGACAACCTGTGCACTGTAGCCATTCATTTACTATAACAAACATAATGAGATTTTTCCAGTAGCACTACAACAGACAGGCTTTTAAAACTCCTACTTCCCATCTTAAACTTGAGCTGCTTTAAGTCCTAAGTCCTTTAAGTTCATGGTATTCTAGCTCTTATTCAACTACTTCAAAGCTCTTAAAAGCTTTTACTCCGGTGGTCAAGAGTTGCTTGGTTAGCGATTCATTAATGTCAAAAGTAGACTATTCTAGGCTATGACATTTAATGTGAGTATAACATAAATAACAAGCACATGGAATGACTTGATTCAAGTATCCTTCTGCATTTAGTGATACTGATCTATCAAATGCAGTATCCTAAAGAGAGAAGTATGCCTTAGGTTTAATGGATGCTACGGGACACAACTTGCTGGTTGAAACTGATGTGATGTCACAGAATGGAAACTCAGTCAGAGATGTTGAAAAAACAATCTCAGTAAGCATTATGAACTGACTTAAATGCATTTTTCCTAATTGAATTTTGGAAGATTTCCAGTTCTCACAGCTGTACAGCTGTGGTTCTCAACCTGTGGGCTGTGACCCCCCAGTGGACCCCAATAGCACTGCTGGGAGGCCATTGGCCATTGTATTGTTTAGTGCACATCTTTGTTAAAATATACAAACCTTCTTTTAATATGACAAACATTGGTGTGATGTTTGCAGAAATAAAACATTTTTAAGTTTTGTTCTTGAATAAACAAGCAAAGCTAGACAGAAAATAAATAATAGCACACAATAAACTCATACTGTACCTTTAGTACTGTTATGGTTGTATTATTATGTTGTATTGGTGTTATTATTATGGTAAACTATAATGATGAATTGTGACTGTTTTTCTGCAGGAACACATGCAAATGAGTCGTTCTCAGGTGGGGACAAACTTGAACAGGGAGTAACATGGCAAAATCAACCAAATCAAGTTTCTTGCTGTGCAGCACTGTGAGTGAATGGCTTTGACACATCATGTGACTTACACCAAAGCTCACATGAAGTGAAGCCATTTAATTCATTCATTCATTCATTATAACACCCGCTTAATCCTTATCAGGGTCGCGGTTAGTCCCCTACCCCCTCACTGGGCACAGGGCAGGGCATTACACTATTCAACCAAGCCCAGGACAGGGCGCCAGTCCATCGCTGGGTGAACACACACACACACACACACATACATACATACATGCACACACATGGACATTTTAGAGTAGCCAATTCGCCTGACCTCCATGTTTTTGGACTGTGGGAGGAAACCGGAGACCCCGGAGGAACCCCACGCAGACACGGGGAGAACATGGAAACTCCGCTCAGATGTGGACTCAAACCCAAGACCTCAGCACTGAGAGGCAAACGTGCTAACCACTAAGCCACCATGCGGCCCCGCCATTTAATAAAAAAATTCAAAATTAGCACCCGCTAATTAAGCACCCACTTAAGATCATTGTAGTTTCTCCCAGCCAAACATGAGATCAGATGGAAACAGAAAATATATACATTAGGTCTGCTGCTGTTTAAATATTTCTCCTGAAAAAAAAAATTGTATGTAATGTGAGTAATCTCACATGTCTGCAGTTTTAAGAGATCCCAATAGAGTCTCATCATGTGCTCAGATTTTAGATGTTTATTACAAGGAATTTCATGAAATCAACTATTTCTCATCCAAGAATAAGAGCCTTATCTCCTCAGTTTTGATGGTTTAAATGACTATTGTAATTGTAATCAGTTATAAAGTATCTGTTGTCTCCTTTTGTCTCACACAAATCATTAAAAAAATAAATTGCCATCAAACAAACATTTTATGAAAAAAATATTCCTCTGTGCTTGGCAAAATGGTATAAATGATCATGCCTTCTTGTGAGACACGAAAACTGTTCTGGTCAGTTGTGTGGGCCACAAGATGCAAAAGGCTGGGAACCCCTGCTGTACAGTTCACATATTGGGCACAAACAAATAAATCACATGCAATTTCACTGTTGTCAGAGACAAGCTGTGTTTTCTACCATCTTTTATTCAGTGAGTTTTGGCCCTAGGTGTTTTCTTTGAAGTTTTAAGTTTCGTAGAGAATTTTTTTTTCAAACAGAACATCAAAAACACTCTTATCTGGACAAACACTTTGAAAGTGCTGTTACTGAGAGAACGTTGCTACCATGAGACAAATCTTTGTTTTAAAAGTGAGCGCACCATTCTGTAATTACAATGACTCCATAACATCTCCCATACACTCTCTCAGGTTCCCGGAAGCCCAGCGCTTTTGTTTATGAGCTCCACTGCATGATGTCTCCAGGCTGCTAATGGACTGCATTAGACAGTGAGACACTGATACTATCTTCGCAATCCCCACTGAGTGTGTCAGGAGATTAAAGACAAAGAGCATCAAAGATGTAATTACAGCCCAAACATATCAGCGATACCGTTAATTATAGTGGGGTGGCTGACACTAGACAGCTGCTAATGCCCCAAGTGTGTGTGTGTGTGTGTGTGTGTGTGTGTGTGTGTGTGTGTGTGTGTGTGTAAGAGTGATGTAATGGGGGCTGGGGCTTGAGTAGATTTCAGTAAAAAGTCCTGTCTACACAGAAGTGCCCTTCTTTCTATAATTTTGCAGCCTCAAGTTGCTTACCCTTGACTAAACTGATCAGCCAAAACAGGACTGGAACCCAACTATTGATTCACTAAGTTTACAAATGGAACTGCAAGGCTAACAATGCTAATAAACACTAGATCTCAATAGTCTCCCAAATAATTTTAGTAAACATTTTAGTGAAAATATATAACCAAAATGTCTCTCATATCACATTCAGAGCTCAACTCTCAGGAACTGCTGATCAAGAGGGCATAATCAAATTACATGACTGGTTCAAGAAACAAATCTGTTTAAATGTATTGATTGATTGATTGATTGATTGATTGATGGATTGACTGATTAATTGGGTCCAGTGTACATTCAGTACTTCAAAGTGAAAATTAATTTTCAGGTCTCATATAGATAATGTTGTGCTGCAACACACATCAAACCTGACAGTAAACATTTGAATTCTGTATACAAATGCAAAATTAAAAGTATGCAAAAATGAGCCCACAAATGTTCAGTTTCATTTTTAGAAAACTGTAGTATAAAAACAAGGCACAGCACTGCACTACAGGTGTAGTGATGAAGTGAATGTGTCATGGATATGCTCCTGGAAGAAGTTTCACAGGAACACACCTAATGATGTCGCTGTCCATGGTACCATAATCTTTAAGGCCAAGTCCAGTTCAATAAATCTTGTTCCTTGGTGACAATCTACATTGTATATTTGAATCACACACCATGTATAGCCATAGCCTTCTATTTATATGCTAAAATAATTAGCCACGTTGAAATACAACAGTGTGGGTGTTAACAAAGAATCAAGACTTCTACAGACTCTGAAGATTCTTTACTGATGACCACAGTTTGTAAGTAGCACCTGAACAGACTAAAGATAAAATATGTTTATGAGAATTTAAGACATTAAGAAAGAATCAACTCATACAGTGTATGACTGACATAACTCTGTGGCTATGTTTAACTAATGACGAGTAAACCTGCATATAATCCATATAAACTCAAAAGAAGAGGTCAGAACATAGCCATCACTGACCTAAGTAAAAAATCAAAAGAAGGCCCTCATTAGGGTGCAGTCTGTGTAAGTTTACTCAAGACTAAACCACTGGGTTGCTTTCTTGTGCTTTTCGTTTGAAGAGCATTATGTAAGACTGTGTTACAGTTTGAGGCACATCAGAGTCATTATCTAGATCCAACAACAGTGAGGCAAGACTGGGATAACAAAATTTGAATGGGGATGTGAGTGAGGTCAGATGTTTGATGTGGTGGACTAAATCAGTAGTCATGATTAAGCTGTGTAAACAGTACAGACTGAATCTTTTCGGGCACAAAAAACAACATTATATAACTGGCTGATATAATTTTGTGTGTATATTTCAAAGTTAAATGTTACTGTAACAAGATGCTATTGTGCAGCTTTCCAGAGGGTGGGCCTTTCTCTCCTGATTTGCTAAGTGCCAGTCATAAGTTGCTATTGCCTGCAGCTGGTGACTGTTTTATTTAAAGGCTGTGTTTGGGGTTGAGTCATTAGCTTTGCCTCTGTATGTCTGACTTTGCCATAACCAGTGGAAACTGACTTATGTCCTCAGCCCTGAATGTTTTAAAGAATTGGTAGCACTTAGTCTGGGGTTTCCTTCTCAGGGAGTACAGACTTCACTGTCTCTTGGTATTTTTTGTTTGTGAGGGGTCTAATGCCAATTACTTAGGGTACACCCCACCTCATTCCCAAATCCGAAACTCATCCCAAAAGTACTGGATGGAGAACCATCGTTCCAGAGAAAATTACAGTAGCTGAATGCATTCATTAGAAGGGGTGTCCAAGTCTAAATAGTGTATATTCAAGTGGCATCCATGTTTCCCTTAGTCCACCCATAGATATGTTATACCTAAAAGAGTGTTGGGTCTCATGCATTGGTAGTTTCTTTGAGTTTGCTGAGGTGTGCCTGGGTGCTGGTTGTGCTCCGCTGTTTGAACCTCTTGCTTTGGTTTACATTATTTAGGGCTATTGCTCCCATCACAAACATTGCAGCAGGTATCATTGTAGCCATTTCTTACATTCCCTGCAGTGCTGGTTTGAATCCCAGTTGCAGCAGGATTTTGGTTTTGCTTTCCTTTTCCCCCACACACTACCTTCCGCTCCCCTATCTCCCATCTCTATTTGAGCCAACAGAAGCCTTCAGGAATGATCAAAATGTGGCTGTAATTCAGGGAGACGTTCCCTCTCTCCTTTCCAGCTGGACTACTGGTTACAGAAGTTGTCCCACTTCATAATCTCAAATAAAGAACAGAAAGACAGTGTTAAATAAATGAATAAATAATAAATAAGTAATTAATAATTGAAGCATGGTCCCAATAATTGAAGTACTGAGGTTGCATTAACAATAATTGTTTGTAGGTTTATTCAGAATTTTTTACTTTTTTCATTTAACTCTCTCTGTAAAAAAGCAATATATATCATCCCAGACGTAATTGGGGGGGAGCACAGAGGGGACATGTCCCTTTGGTTTTTGCACAGTTTTGGTTTACTGAAATTTTTACCATCCATAAACAATGTTACACTATATTAAATGGCGACGAGTCAAGCACTAGGACCAAGAGGAAAATGGCCACTCAAGCTGAAGCTTGTTTCCCTTAAGATCAGCCACAAGCTCATCGATTGGCTCTGCCATTTCTTGCTGATTGGCCGTCCCTGCTGTCACTCCATCTTGTTGTAAACTGGTGTTTTGCTAGTTGGCCAGGAGTCTGTGTTCACCTGCCACTGTAAGTTGACAACATGTTGGGTGTTTGAATCTGTGTCTGTGTTTGGAAACTTTGGATGGGTTGATTTATGTCAAAATATTAATAGTTAACTCTTCTGTGGAACTTAAAACTAACAATAGAACTACTACAAGAACTACTAGAAAACAGTGAACTGAGTTTAACTAAATGTTCAATTTAATACTTTATTAATATTTTATTAATAATTAATATTAATATTAATTATATTATTTTATCATCAATGTTAACTAGTTATTATTAGTATATTAGGTAACACTTTATAATAACTTTCATTAATAAGGCATTAACTAATGGTTAATAATTGTGAACAAATCATTAGTTCATGAGAATTTGAACATGAACAAATGTTTATAAATGACCATTCATGTAGTTACTAATGATTGTAATCATTTTAACAAATGTTAACAAATCATTAGTAAATCATTAGTAAATAATTTGTTAAACTAATGATTTGTTTACAGTTATTAGTCACTAGTTAATGAGCTATTAATGAAAGTTATTATAGTGTTACCATATATTAACTAATAATAATGAATACAATCTTATTATATATTAATAATTATAAAATTAGATACATTGTAATTTTATTTATATATACAATTAGTCCCCCCACCTCTGAAATCAAACTGTCATCACTGTATGTCATTATCATATCAGTCAGGTACTAATGAACAGAAGAGTATTTGCTTATATTTTTCCTCATTTGAATGGTCCATATTAAACAGCAGAACCTTTTACACTAATAACCAACTTCTGTCTCTGCTTGACATACTTCACTTGTAAATCTAAGACACTTAAATGAAAGAGGTAGAGAGAGAGAGAGAGAGAGAAAGAGAGAGAGAGAGAGAGAGTAAAGGTAGGCAAAGCTGCAAATGAGGCCCACTCATTTACAACATACAGACACCAACAACAACAGCAGGCCACAGATGAAAGACTTAAAAGAAGAATCGATACATTACTGCCACTCTGCCAGTATCAGAAATAATTGCTGCGGACAAACACAGCTAGAAAAACAACAAGAACAAAGCCTTCAAAACAAAAATCCAAAAACACAGATTAAGAAATAATACAGAATAAATAAATTAATGAATCATTACAGCAAGCTTTGAAACAGTATGGCCTGTTGTTCTTTTGTTCTTTAATGGCTAAGGATCCTCATTTAGGTGATCCTCATTTCCTACCTAATTTAACCATTCACACACACTGTGTGCCTGATTGAGGTGGCCATTATTGTTGTAAGCTTTCATGACCACATAACAAGAATCCTAAGCAGGAAGTGAGGAAATAGGGCAATTTGAAAGTTGTGTTTAGAAAAGTACAGCACTGACATTTAAAGAGGCTGTATCCTGCATTTCTCGTTTCTTCAGAGGCCCACTTATGAAGTGTACGCAGGTTTATGAAGCGGAAAGAGTCATAATCCATTTCTACATTGTCATTTTCCAACCTCTCTTTGTTCTGTCTAATTAAAAGCTTTAAGATGTAAACAACTTGTAAATGCAATTATACATGGCAATGATTGGGTGTAAACGATTGGTTAGCCTGTAATGTGTCTCATTTAAAAAGCAGTACAGGTGGAAACACTCTTTGTAGCTCTTACAATAAGAGACTGTAGTTCTACAGTCTGTAATTGTAGAACTACAAAGTGCACCTATATGGTCAGTGGAGCTGATAAAATAAACAATGAGGTTTGTGAACATAATGAAATGACCAGTGAGTGTATGTAAATGTAGTGAAATAAAATAACATTGATTATCACATATCAGCACATGTGAAGCTCTGTGATATATCAGATGGTAAGGGAACTTGGTTTTTGTAGTTGACATGTTAGATGAGGGAGAAATGGGCAAAAACCTGAGAGTCTCTGACACACCAAATCATCCCGGTCAGATTATCTCTGCAACAGCATGGTTTGTGTGGTGTTCCTGGCCGGCAGTGATCAGTAACTACTGACAGCAGCCTCCAAATTCCCCAGATCACAATCCAAATGATCATCTGTGTGATATAATGGAATAACAGGTCTGAGATGTCTTACCATCTTGTAGCTTACAGGACTTAAAGGATCTGCTGCTAACATCATGGTGTCAGATTCCAAAGGACACTTTCAGAAGTCTTGAAAGGTCCGTGCTTTGAAGTGTTAGGGGTGATTTGGTGGCACACAAAGCTTAGCATCTTAATGTTTGGCGTCAGAGGTGTATTTTCAATGCAATAAGCTGAAATGAGTTGAATTATAGATTTTGGCAATTTAGAATTATGTAACTTTAAGATTTTAAGACACTTGAAAGATTGAATGATTTGCCTTCAGTTTGGAAAGCAGAGTCTTGTATGTAATGGTAATGTCATACTCATTTATGCAGATTAATTCATGCAGCTCCATCGGTAACCACCAGTACATTATCACATATTTAATGCATATGCAATAACAATACTAGATAAAATCAAACGGTGCGACATGAATCACAATGTGGCATCATGAGTAGGTTTATTTCCATCATGAAGCACAAGCAAAGCAATTTACTCAGTCCTTATGTAAAACACTTGCTGAAGACAACGCTAATGTTCTACTGCTAACAGGAAGCTCCTGATGCACAGCGTTAACTGACAGCTTATATTAGGCCTGAATGATGATGGCCATTTTTAATGCCTTCGCTCTCAAGCAGTACGTAATTTCGCAACACTGAATTATCAGGCCAGACAAGAGCCATGAGAGAGGCAGGAAGATAAATAGAAGAGGGCGAGCGGAGGAAAGGTATACGACTCAAATCAATAACAAAGATATGGCTAAAATCAATGTTCATTCACAGTGGTAACTGCTAGACAGCACTATCATTTCAGTGGCTGAAGCATGACCCTCCAGATTCAAACATCAACAATGTGAAATCCCATTAGCGGGCAGGGCAGTAGGGGGCGGCGGTGTGATGGCAGATGGAGTTGCGCAGTTATGGGTTGTGAAGTGAGCCTGTCTGCAGATGTGTATGGAGCCAATGGAGGGATTTTTTACCAGGAGCTCACTCAAGATAAGAGGAAAGAACTGCAGTCATAAGCACAATTTCAGCTGGATTAGTCCAAACAGGACATGTTCTTTAATGTAATTTGTAAGTGGGTTGATTGGCCAATTTGCACAGCATAAAAATGTGTCTAATGACCACAGACAGGCTGGAATAAAAGGTCAATGCATGGACATATGCAACAAGTCATCTCACAAGACATTTCAGTTTATGAACTTACTATATTCTCAGAATGGGACCATCTGACTGACTTAAATGAGAATTGAGCAGATTTTCATAAATTAACATTGTTTAAAAAAGTTCTGGACTCAGGGCAGGGTGAGTGGAGATAATGCTAATTAAAAAAATTGGTAAACTATGTTCTCTAACCAAAGGTACTGTCACTGCACCCTTCACGAAGTCATCCCCGTACTACAAAGTACTGCCCCAGTGACTGTCCAGTACCTTTTTGTAAGTGTTTAAGGAGTTATTCTTCAGTTATAGTTTGTAGCAAGGAGTGATGTAACTTTCAAACCACCAGTGGTTCCAAAGAACAAGCAGTGTATTCTTGCATTTATACCTGTAGTTTGGTTCGGTGGTCCAGACCAAGCCAAATAGATACATTGTTACATACACTGGTCCTGATTCACTTAATGTTCACACTGGCATATTTATCACCAGACGTGTGGACTCGAGTCACATGACTTGGACTCAAGTCTGACTCGAGTCACCAAACTGATGACTTGTGACAACTAAACAACATCACTAAAGACTTGCAACTTGACTTAGACTCTGCTTTTACCGACTTGGACTTGGAACTGGACTTAAAATTTGAGACTTGAAAAGACTTGATAACCCCATTTGAATATAATAAAAAAGTCAAACTGAATCACATAACTGGATCATTTTGTATTAAATGGTGCTGTAACGCTTGTCACAACCTGATCCGTTCACTCTGCCAGAGTTGTACCGTGCATGCGCATAAGGTAAAGTTTTACGAATTGCATTGAATCAGAGTCGTTTTTGGGGAAGGATGAACACTTTTGCACTTTATCATTTTATTGAATTTATGTTTAATAGTTTGTTAAAAAGAAGTCATTTACGTTTTCCGCACTTTGCAGGATTACTTACTAAAGGGTGGACTTACATAGACGATTGGGAACAGATGTGGGTTAGCAACAGCAGGGTTGCCAGGTCCCCAAAAATCTCCATCCCAATGTCTGACATAAAGTGCCCTACACAACCTGACACCAGCCTAAAATCTAGAGCGTCCAACCACAGATATTATTGTTAGCATTATTATTTTTATTATTAGTAGTAGTAAATATAATGTAAGAAGAACATACCTCCATAATTGTTTTTCTTTGCATTTAAAACATCCCCCTTTCTCTACTACCTTTTAGCTCCTTATGGTTTTAACACCACAGTTATACACTCAAAATGTCTGTGTTACTCTGTGTTTTTTACAAGGAGTTAAATGGCAGTAAACAACTGAGTGTGAAGAGCATTGAGGTAGACTTACTAGTATTAGATGACTGATTGGAATGGGATCTGAACATATAGATTTAGAGTAGAGAAAATGTTAAATATTAAATAATATTTAATAAATAGGTTAAATAAATGTGTTAAATGTTGAAATGACATTACCTCTGGTTACTTGACTAGGATTAGAAGTTTAAGACTTGGGACTTGACTCGAAACTCGCTTGTATTGACTTGGGACTTGACTCGGGACTTGATTGTCAAGACTTGGGACTTACTTCTTACTTGCAACTTAGTGACTTTTTCCCATGTCTGTTTATCACTGAACTAAATGTAATGTATGATGCACTTACGATGGACATATTTTGCGAGACAATGCTAAAACAATGCACTACGTTGGACTAAGTGTACTTGTTCGAGTTATGTCTACATGGTGGTGAAGTCTCAGCAACAGCTGCTAAAATTTATAAAGGAGTCAAAACAACAACAGAAAATCCTCCTTTTTATGTGCACTGCAAAGAGAAGACAATATTTCCAGTGCCTGTAGTGAACTGTAACAGACAGTTTTCTCCCATTTTGAGGAAAATGAGGTAAGTTACACACTCTTTTTTCTTCATTGGAGCTGCTGCATTTAGGGGTGCATCTTGTGATATAACATCATGTGTTCAGCCCTTCAGATGCCTTTCATTCATACTACTTTCATACTTCAATCATGTCAGGATTTGTTTAGAAATGAACCAAGACCAACCTACTCAGGGGGTCTCAGTATGCTTATTGTGTGTGCACCAGGTTTCCTGGCCAGCAGTCACACTTGATCTAAAGATCCGCACTAATGAAGCAACCACACCAGGATTTGTTTTAATCTAACCAAAGTAACCAAGTATGAACGCATCTTTAAAAGTATAACATGATCCTCAAGGTCCAACCGTGTATCTTAAAGGTTCACTACATTCATTTTCCAGGAGAAAGGTAAAGATTTCATAACTGATATTTTGTAAACAGTAAAATAAATGTAAAATGTCAAAATAAAGTTGTTACATTCAGAATCTGGTACAATTATGTTCCTTAATCAAGAGTACTGAAGAACTTTTCAAGGTTACATCCAAGAGACATAAAATGTACTGCCTCCCTGAAGGTCCAGTACCTTTTTTTCTGAGACTGTAGATCAGTTCATTGCCATAGCCATATGTGTCTTAAACCATTCTTGGCTCAGTTCTTCCCTTTACTCATCTGTATTGCTTTGACCCACTGTTTTCTTTACTTTAAAATTCGTTTGCAAGAATCCAGTCATAGTACATTAAGCTATAACTTCTACTTCTTAATCAATAACTTAAGAAAAAGCAATAAAAAACTCTAGATTAGGTCAGATTGATTTATGTTGTCAAGATAAGTAGGATGGCACTGAACAGCTTTAGGTTTACTTTTATTACAAAACTTCTGCTTGATTCATGTTGTCAAAACTACCATTAATCTCCACATTGTATACTATAAACCACAGAGAATCAGTAAAATAGATGGACATAACATATTGTTCTTAGTTTTTTTGGCTTTATCAAAGCAGTTCCTGTACATTTACTTACAAAGCTTAACATTGCATAGGAAAAAAATCAAAAAGGCGATCTCCTTAATATCTCAGTAGTTTGTCCTTGCCTACAATGAGATTAAATGAAAATCACAACACTTTAAATTAAGACATTTTACTGAGTAAAAGACCTCAGCATTCTCACTCTCTCCTCAAGTAAAGACCTGTGGTGATCTCAATAGTCCCATACTGTGTTTAGAAGGCAATAACACTAATGCTCACTAACAACAGGATTTTCAATATTAACTACTTAAATAACTCAATAGCACATCAAGACTGAGAGGCTTTGAGAGATTTGATGCTATGAAAAATATATTTATCATTTTTACCTGGGCCAGAAGTATCTCATGACTCATTTGACTCAGGCTACACTATACATCCAAATATTTGTGGACACCCTTTCTAATGAATGCTACTTTAAACTGCACCCATTGCTAACACAGATGTACAAAAGCACACAGCTTGTCTATTTCCTGAAGAAAAATATAGGCAATAGAATATGACCCTTTGGAACAGATACACATGAACCTATTGGCATAATGCCTAATGCCATACATGGAGTAGAAGGGTATTCGTGGGTTGGAGTAACGTAGTGATTTTGGCATGAGCACCATATTGGGTACCGATTGACTGGTTTTAGATCACAGCACTAATGTAGACGAATGGAAAAGATGGATAAATTTCTGTCTTGCACAGTCCCTCTCCCTGCACTGGAGAGAGTTTACAACACCCAGGAGCACAGACACCCACCTCATCTCTATGTCACGGGGTTAAAGGATCGCACTGTATAGTATAATGAGGAGGACAAGACAGTTAAAATTTGCAAAAGTTAGCAACATTAGCATTTTCATCATAGTATATAATGGAAAACTGTTAGCATATCAGAATGCATTTCCTCTGCCAAATCTGAGTTATTCTTACAGAGATCATATGCATGCCTCAGTAATCATCTTATTTCACTTGTGTTAATTTAGTATGTAAGAAACTACAGACACAAGCCACATATTCCTTTGTCTCAGTCTTTTCCCCCGATAAATAATCTGATCCTGCTATCCCTGCACTGTTTTATCTGGACTGTCTGAAACTGAAAAATTATTCCTTTGGTTTGGCTTAAAGCAAGCAAAGCCAAGGGCAAATCCCAAATGTCTCCCTACACTCTCCATAGGGTACAGTCGGTCATAAAAAAATGGTCATTTAACTCACTTTTTTTAGCTTAATTAAATTTTAGTGAGGTATAAGGTTCAAGTTTTCTTGTCGGATGAGTGTCTAACTACTGTCTGTGATATTAGTTTTATTATCTGTGATGTGCACTACGTAGAGAGTATGGAGTTACTTTGATACACAGCCCAAGCTCCTCTATTTGACTGACACAGACAAACAGCTTACAAACGTGATGCACAAAAAATGGGTCAGGGATCCATACTTATATTTTTTTCATTTTAATGTCTTAATGAGATCTACAAGTGTTGACAGGAAAAATAAAACAATGCAATAAATATCAGTTTTAAATATCAGTTTTTATTTGAGTTATGTGTTTGAGTATTGAGGAGGTACCCAATATGGCGGCTATCTGTACTGTGATGTGTGCTGCAACTCATGAATAAAGGCCACCAGATTTGAGCTGTGGAGGATTGGTACTGTGTTCTCTGGAATCTCTTTCGGGATGAGTAGCAAAGTTGCGCATGAGATGGGGTGTTGATCACCCAACATCCTGACCTCACTAACACTTTTGTCAGTGAATGCAATCAACTCCTCATAGCAGCGCTCCAAATAGCTAGAAGACCCTTCCCTGGATAGTAGAGATACAGCTACTCCACCAAAAGTCTCTTTTTTAATGCCCCTGATTTCAGAAGAAACAGTGAATGAGCAGATGTCCCAATACTTTTGTCATAGTGTATTTCTCCTAAAGAAAAAAAGTCTCCTGAGCAATAACATTTCCATTGTTTAGGTATTACATCAACAGAAGCCTGCAAACAACACGGACAACAACAATGAATGCACATGATTGCAACCACAAAAGTGTGCATGATGTCCCTCAAATTTCTCAAATAAACCTAGACCTGAATCAGCTCTGACCATGCCATCTCGACCCTATCCAAACAAGGCTTTAAAAGAGCAGGAAAAGCTAAGATGACACAAGGTCCAGAATTCCAACCAAAGACATGCAGTAAACTTCCTGGGCATTCTAACAGAGACTGTGATTAAGGGACAAACCTGGGAAATATACAGTGTAAGAGTTTTCCAGGTAGCGGTTCACATACATGCAAATAATCTCTATTCTATGAGGCTCCATTTTGAACAGCAAAAGCACCAGAACTGAAACCAGTGCTTCACATGGAACAAATTTGTTCAGGCTTGAGCTTCCCTGATAGTGAATATGTAGATGATCGACAGTCATTCATAACTCTATCGGCCAGTGCTGAACAGCACCAGCTTCTCTGAAATGTGCCAACTCAGACATCGAATACTTTACCTGAAGAAGTGCTAAAGTGAGGCCCAGCAAACTTTTACATTACTCACCTATGCAAAACATTTTCGTGAACAACTTATGAATGCAAGTGCTTGCTGAGGGATTCAACTAACAGACTTTTCAAATCAGAGTAGCTTACCTGCCATAGTTGAAGAGCCGACTGCCCCAGTGAGAATGGTCTCCTCTAGGTCCCGCATGGAAGAAGCAGGAGTCAGTCCCATCAAAACGGTTCAGGCCATCCTCAGTGTTGCTGGACGCATGACTGTGCACCATGTCCAGCAGGACAGTGATGCCCAGAGAGTGAGCCGTATCCACCAGAGCTTTCAGATCATCTGGAGTGCCAAAACGACTGCAGAGATATGACGTACAAGAAGTTATTTCTACTGTCATGAGCCTTAAGGGTCCTCATCTCAGTTCCACACAACAACCCCAAAACTACTGATAGATTATAATGATATTAACATAAATAAAGAACATTTTTTGTGGATTCAGTTTTTTTGACCATATAATTGGTAGAGAACATTTAAAATAAGTGGTGGTTCTTTGAACATTAAAAATGTCCTTAATACATATACAATAGCATGAAAAAGAAAGTGAACCCTTTAAAACTATATAGATTTCAAGCATCTGCATTGTCTGATCATCATGTAAGTATACACAATGTAACTAAACTAACAGCTCTCAAACAGTTGTGTAGGTGAGCAAAAGTAAGTGAACCTCTGTCTTAATGACTTCTCCAAGAGCTAATGTACAATAAGGAGTTTCAATTAAGGAGTTGAGATTGAAAGTGCCCATTAAATAATAATCCAACAAATGCTGGTTACTACCAAATCTGACCTGCTCAAGATTAGTTTGAGCAACACGGTGATGTAAATAACTTTCAGAAGACTTCAGAAGACATTACACAGATGCATAAAGCTGGAACAGGCAAATCCTCTTGGTTATGTGTCCATGGTTAATCAGTGAATTTGATTGGTTAAGAGTTGACAAACTTAGTAGGCCATGAGTAACCACTGCTTGGGACACAATATATTAATTTACTACTACGACTATTACACTGAAAAAAACCCCCACTGCATTTATGTAATTTATATGTGTAGTATATCAATAAATAATATATTGTACTTTAAGCAATCTTAGTTTTTTTTATTTTGTGAAAACAATCATTTCAACTTAATATGTACATGTATGTGCAGTATTGAACTAAGGACGCTGGCTCTAATTTACGTGACGTAATTACGCTTACAAAAGAAAATTTAAATGTTCATGAATTATTGTTTAATACATGCGTGTGCTGAGTGTTGCGTTTTTCAAAGGATGATCAGCGCCCTCTTTTGTTTTTCAGACAGAACTGCACATGAACTTCAAGTTAAGAACAACTTGGCCAGTTACAAAAGGGTCAGACCACTCGTAGATTTACGAACAAGTTTAAGTACGATGTGGGTTACGAAGGCTTTCGGGAAAACACTCGTAAATTTAAGAATGATTGTAAGTACGAGGTTAAGAAGTACTTAGCGTTAAGAACGTTTTGGGAAACGCACCCCAGATCATTTGCACAGTGGATGTTTACTCAATGGGCTCACTTACTTTTTGATGTAGTACTTTCATCTACAGAAATACACTGAAAGGACAGTGAACCAAAAGTGGTTCTTCTATGGCATTACTACAAAAAATCCTGAAAAAGATTTTATATCATATACATCTATACCACTTATACAATTAATTAATGACTTGAATGATGAAAAGAAAGTGTTACAACAGTTAAGTCCATTGCTTTATATGTTCCAAACATCATTTGAATGATTAATGAATGCCAGTTTCAGGTTTTACATTGATTTTTCAGCCAAGATTATACCTGCAAAGAATTAAATCCATACATGTTGTATAAGGGCATCCCCAACTTAACCAAATTGTGAATATGTGTGGGTATGCACTTTTCTGTGAGTGTGTGTGTGTGTGTGTGTGTGTGTGTGTGTGTGTGTAGGTGTGTGTTAGTTACTAATATCTTCTCCCCAACAACTTCAGAAAGTTACACTGTGAAAGAGTCTTTGTCAGCAGGATGTAATGGAGAAAAGCTCACAGGGGACAGTGTAGGTGAGACTAAATGAAACTCTGCTGCTGCAGGAATGAATACTGCGCCACTGAGGAGCTCACAGGCAGCACAGTGAGAGATGAGAGAAACAGTGCCATATCAGCATGATCAATGCTCAGTGGGATCAGCACGGCCCAAATTCCACCATACATTCCATATACACTCATACACCCCCCTAACCTCCTCATACACTCCACATTTCACTCACCATACACTTCCATATACTCACATATACTTTAGATACATTACATGTTCACTCCATATACACTCCATCTGATCCTCATTACACTGCACTCCATATACAAACACCATATACATACTCTTACACTCTATATACACTCCATAAATATCCTTAAACACTCCATACATATCCTCATATACTACATACATTCAATTTTCCATCCCCATAATTATTAGAGCCAATACATTGGGGTGGCCGATACGATACTGATAATAAAGAGGAAGAAAATGCCGATAACGATATATCGGCCAATATTTTTTTACAATTTATATTCATTTATTATATATATTCATTATAAATGGAAATGAAAATTTAACATATAACTTGTTTCAAATACTTTTATTGTCAAAAGTAAAACAGTGCTTGATTTGAACATAATAAATAACATAAAAATAAATAAAAAATAAAAAATAACATAAAAATCAATAAGTAACATAAAAATTATATTATATATTATACTGACTGCGCACTGAACGGGGGGGGGGGGGCTTGCTCCGGCTTCTGTGAGCACAGACGGGGGCTATAAAGCCTGTCTATGCCACTACTCTGCTGGTGTCACTCAGGCTCGCAGCTCACCATGTTCTGATCAGAAATCAACTGATGCAAGCTAGTCTGCTAAGCACTTCCCCATGTCCCTTTGCCTTATATCAGAAAATAGAGCTAAAATACGCTTTGAGGCGCAGTACTGTGATTACGTGAAGCCAAACGATTTGACATACCACTGTACCTGGTCACACCCAAGGGTTACGAGTGCACTGTTTTTTTCATTTCAAGATTCACTCCATTATATGTTATAAATTAAACTAGAAATGTGTTTTAATATTGAGCTGCAGTAGCAGTGTGTTCTTGGTCACGTTCAATCAGATTAGTTTACTTCAGACAAACGATGCATTTAATTTACGGAAAAGATAATGTTATTACTTAGAACTGATATATTTCATTGTGTGTTACATTGTTCTTTTTTTAGTAAGGTTATATGCTAAATTATCTCTGGTAAATTGTATCAAGCAAGTATAGTTGACAAATATATGATGCCCAGGTCAGCAGTGTGATGCACAGTTCTGAGTCACTCTCAGAATTCTGCGTCTCCTCTGGGTTTCTGCTCAGTCAACAGGCAAGCATGTTGCATGTGACCTGAACATGACTTGGTTTGCGGGCGCCCTCTGCTGGATTAGCGGCGCAATTACATAATGTTCCCAGCCCTCCTGGTGAGGAAAATCAAAAGTGTTTTGCTCTGCACCTATCAGCCAAATTTTGGACAATAGCCGATAGACTTTTAAACGCTATATCGGCCGATATATTGGTCGGGCTCTAATAATTATGCATACATCTACACTAGGGTTGCAGCAGTAACCAGTTTCACGGTATACCACAGTATTAAAATACATGGTTATTATATTGTTTGCTTATTACCGATAATAAATGAAAAAGCCAAGCCAGCTGAGAATCTTACACGCGCATGTGCAGCTCTGCTCTGCCTCGGCCACTGTCGCCACGCTCAAGCACACAGCGGCAATAATGGCAGAGAAGTGCGACAGATTTAACCAGCCTTCATTCCAATAAATCTAACCCCAAATCAGCAGTGTGGGACTACTTTGGGTAACTGCAAAATGGCCATGAGGATGGGTTTCCCATTTGAGTGTGGACGTAAAGTGGCAGCTAAAGGAGGTGTGTGACTGAACAAGGTTCTGGTGACTGAAGCAACTTTACTCGTGTCTCTGTTATTCCGAGAAAACAACTCCACGGAACAGCATGTAAGGATGAACAAAAACAAAACAGACCGTACATGTGATGAAAACAACCAAAAAAACAATTTTTAAACCCTGGTTATACTGTTCTAAATATAAGATGCAACACAAACCATAATGCTACACATGGTAAGAAAATTGTTACTACCAGTATCTTACTGCTGCTCACTCTGAACTGCTTAAAACCGGTCCAGCACACAACCTTATATCCTCCATATACACATTCTCCATACACTATCTATACATTCCACTCTCTCTCCAACTCTGTCTTCTTCCTTTTTTGTTTGTCCTTTTCTTTGTCTCTCATCCTCTCTCTTCCACAGTACCTCTCTTTCTCTCTCTCACACACACACATACACAGCCTTTTCTTGCTTTCCTGAGCAGTTTTAAATGTGTGCGAGTGATCAATCAAGAGTGAAATGACTCCGTATACATTACACTCTATCTAGTCTCAGCTAGGGTGGCTCTGGCAGCCTCACGCAAAGAAGAAGAAATAAAAATTCCCAATGAGTCTGTCATATTTTATTAGGCTGAGAAGGCCACTCACTCCCTTCATCCAAATGCGCCATTTTCTTTCATGAGGCTTTATTTATTTTGGAGGCCCAATTCTTTTTTTTTTTTGCTATTGTTATTTATCTGGGCTCTCTTCTATTTGTGGATTAACTGCAAATGTGTTTACTGTAAGATTACTGCCCTTGTCAGACTGGCTCATCCTGATTCAGTGTCTGGCACTGCGATTCGTGCTCCAGCACCACGGCCGAAAAACCACTCCAATACACACCCTGAGTTTGAACGCAAAATGAAAAGCATTTAGTTATTGTCACACACTCACACTACCAGGCCCTTTAGAAATAACAGCAATAAATAAAATGTCAGCAGGCCACAGCATGGGGGACTAATGTGTTTTGGTGGGGAGAGAGCGATGCATGCAGATGGAATCAGTGTAGCTCTGGGGCCCTGAGGTGAGAATAATTACCTTTAAAGCTACAATCAGTGGGATTTTTTGAGTGAAGCCAAGGTTACCCTGCTCTATTTACAGGGAACAATACAACTGGCCTTACTGGGGGGAAGAAATAGATCAATATCAATTCATGGATTAATAGCTGCCATTCCATTTGTTCCTTAGGAACAAATCCAGTTGTGCAGTATCTGCAATGAGATGCAGAATAAAAGCATTCAATCTACATTACATGTCCAAATGTTTGTAGACACCTGATCATCCAGTCTTTCTTCAGGAGTTCTAATAGAGAGTTTGTCCTTCTTTGCTGAAGTAACAGCCTCTACTCTCAACTCCAAGCTCTTTGGGTACTCAGTTCACTCCTTGCCTCAGGCTACTGCTTGTGAAGAGTTTGGTCTGCACACCCTGTGGTACGGAAAAGCCTGCAGAGGCCACGAAGTGCACACCTCCAAAATGTAAGAATCTGCAGAGCTGGGCGTACAAGTAAACACTGACTGGCTATCTAGTACTACTGAGAGCAGGATCCAAACAACTCAAGTCAGTTTGAGGATCACTTGTCAGAAGAGCTAAGACATGTTCCAACCTGAATTTTTGTGCAACACTGCCAAAAAGATGCCATTTTTAGTAAAAGTGTTTAAAACCATGTTCTTCATAATTGTGTTCAATATTAGCACAGGGTGTAGTTTGGGTTAGGGATGCACCAATACAGCTTTTTCCAGTTCCAATACCGATATGACACATGTATTTTGCATATCTGTTGATACCCGATACTGGTCCAATACCAATGTTTCATTACTAAACTGAATAATTCACCATGTGGGAAATAATTAAGAGATCACTGACTTAAATATGATTAAGTCTGTAAAATAAAATACTTGTATAACAAATTAACACAAAGATGTAAATGAACTAAATTGCTATTTATATAACTATTGTGCAGAACCTTGGCTCTGAACCTGGAGGGGTTGTTCGCCCAGGCCACCAAACGGGCTAGGACCGCTACTGACTCTGCTTAACAGTCTCTCACTTCCTACACTAGGAATATTTTCACTTAATAAAGTGTCAAAATAGAGACATATCTCTGTCTATGACAGATAAGATGCATTTTGGCGTTCTGACTTCTAGTTTTATTTATTAGCGAAGCTAACAACATGAATGCTAACAAGCTAGCCTGCTAATAACTGCCCTTTCTACTACATCACTCTACAAAATGACCAAAAGTTGTGCATTCGAAATATGCTCAATTATTTTAATATTTTTAAATAAAAGCTGTGACAACCCTCAGACATCTGCTAGCATGGACACACATACTTGGTCATGCTAAAGCTCTCAGTAGTGAGTTGTTCAGACATAATCCTGCTTTTAAAGTATAATTTAATATATTTAGAGTCATACCTGTGTTTATTTCTCAGGTCCAGTAAGGTGGTAAGAGTGTATAGAGGGTCCCAGTCCACACTGCTGTAATGTTTGTTGGTGTTGTTATTGTTTTAATGCTAGTGTTGTTTGTTTGGAGTGTCGTACTGTGAGGTATAAAACTCTAACATTGACACACATCTGGGCTCCAGATATCTGTGGTGAAGATATCTGATTACTTTGACATCCTTTAACTGTTCTGATATGTGTCCACATGCTTTCTTGTACTTTTAGTGTGAAATCCCCCAATACTGTGGATCTGACTCGCTCCATGTTGTTGTTTCTGTTTGGTTCTACATTGTATGTCAGCAGCACTTGGCCCACATTGCAAACAAAATAAAGTGAATGGATCAGTCCCATGGATCAGCCAAATTATCCAATATTTGATCTAGCTAATTTTGTTGATATTGGGGCTGATATTTGATCCTAATATCAGATTGGTGCATCCCTAGTTTGGCTGCTGCTCATTAGCTCATACGCTCTTTTTTCATTAGCTCATACAGATTCTTTGGAAATGACTGTCTGGTTACAGTGGTGAGTTTTGCATCCACCACGTTTGTGAGAATTTTGAAAATGTGCAAAAAAAAAAAAAAAAAACCTGGGACAAGGCAGAATATTACTAATGACAAAATGTGAGAGAAAGAAAAGTCATTTGAATAAACTAAAATATATCAAGTCATAAGTCACATGATTTCCTTTCACCTGATCAGATCAATTCAAACATGGCATCTCTGAGCTAACACAGCAGGGACAACTAATGGCTATGAAGAGAATTCTGCTCAAAGTAAATACTGGGTTCAATCTCTCCATAACTTCTATTGCTCATATCTTTGCTCAGTCAAACAAGCAGTCATGCTTATTACTTTCCCTAATCATTTTAAAGCATCAAAAGTTTGGCTGCACTACTGAATTTAATGGAAACATCACTTATTTTCATTCATGTGCACAACACTCAAGTTAGGTTTGAAATACATCCAACTACTGTTAAAGAAAACGACTATTCTCCAAAGACAGGGTCATTATTATGCTTAATTAAAATCATGTAGAATACTAGGCTTTATAGTGCCTTTGCTGCCTCTATATCAGCATCCAGGAACCAAATCCACATTGAGAAGACAAATCCATATTTAAAAGTGCAGAAGAAATTATGAAAAATTATTACTTTGTATTTACCTGGAGGCTGCAAAGAAGTTTGTAACTTGGTAGCCGAAGCTTGCATAGTAAGCATGTTCCATAACTGCCATAAGCTGAATGCAGTTATATCCTATAAATGAACAAGGAAAAAAGATTAGGTTTCAATCTGAAACTTATAATTGGTCACTGTTATTTACATCATCTTAAATTATATCTTTTTTGAAAAAAATAAAAAAGTCATATTTATCTAATTTTCCACTTACATTAGATGTAACTGATGAGCCAATACTTGATTGGGACGTGAGTTAATATACAGCCCCTTTAGTTGAGAAATGCAGTCGCTAGGTTAACGTTGCTAATATACACTAGAACTCAATAGTCACCAAAATAGCTTATAAAATAGTCTTTTCAGTCAATGCACATCACTGAAACTTTCTTTGTAATAAGTGAGAAGAATTTGATGAAGCATGTTGTGATGATGTTACTACCACAAATGGGATTTTGACTTGTGTGATGTGTCTGCTAAGCTAAGGATGCTGGAGTTACAGACATCTACAAGTAAGAGCTCTCTAAGGTAAGGTGAAACAGGTGATTTTATTGAAGTGCTTTGATGAAACAGGGTTAAAATAAAAGACTGTATAAACGAAAAAAGAAACAATAGGTTAAGAGCTTTTTACTAGTATATACAACATGTACAGATTGAAGCTGAAGTCAGCTGCAAAGCTCAACCTCTTCCTAGTTCACACACTCTGACATTCTTGCTATACTGACCTCTACAGTCAATTTCAGAGAAGTATCTATCTCCTGTTCTCTCTACCTGCACTTTGAATTGCTATGCCCTGCACTGTTATGAACCAAATTCTATGCAGGTGAACATTCATCTAGTGTATAGACATTCACAGTCACATTCACATTCACGTACAGTGGTACATGAAAGTCTGTGCACCCCTGGTTAACATTTTTTTTCTTTTCATGTGAATAGCTGAGTAGATGCTCACCTGATCTACAAAAGGCATAAAGTTGAAGATTCTTTTCAACATTTTTTAGAAAGAGCATTATTTTTGTTCTGTGCAATTTTAGAAAGGCCTGTTTCAAAGCTTCTTAAACAATCTGACTTCTTATGCATTGCCCAAACAATCAATAGCCATGGGCTCCTCTAAGAAGCAGTAAAGCACTCTGAAAATGTAAATAATAAATGTCCATAAAGCAGGAGATGGCTACAAGAAGATAACAAAGCCTTTCAGGTATCTGTTTCCTCTGTAGGTAATGTAATTAAGAAATGGCAGTTAACATATATGGCAGAGGCGAAAAAAAAAAAAAAAAAAAAAAAA
>BRDA01001143.1:0-13852 GCA_036984385.1 Crenuchus spilurus | reverse complement strand
ACTTTTTTGGGATTTGTTGACACTGTGAAATTTTGAATCAACATATTTCTCCTTTAAAATGTTACATTTACTCAGATTCAACTTTTGATCTGTCATCAATGTTCTATTACGAATAAAATATTAACATTTGTCATCTCCACATCATTGCATTCAGTTTTTATTCACAATTTGTTTAGTGTCCCAACTTTTTTGGAATCTGGTTTGTAATAAAAGTGTAGAATATGGCTCTGTTACTAACAAAGCCATAATACTACCATTCAGATCAAGACCAAGAAAAGTTTTTTTTCGGCTTCTCAAACTCAGCTAAGACTTATCGTCTATTTATTCAGGAGAGGGAAACTGGGAGGTTCCACTTGGTCAAGGGCACCATGATTAGAGTTGAGCAACCAAGGGGGACATAACAGCAATGCTCAAAGTGAGAACAGGGACCACAAAACCTTCAGCATTACAGCACAAGGCCATACTGATGGTTACAACATCCAGATGGGATCTTACCCAGGTTCCCAACTGACTGACCACTCATCGGTAAACCTAACTATCTAATCATTCAATTTACAGCAGCATTCTGGTGTTATTGACCCTGTTAACCTGCTTCTTATTCAGCAAAACATTTTCAGGATACACAGCAATATATTCAATACTAACAAAAAGTAAGGGATATTTGGCTTTCAGGTGAAATTTATGAAAAGCATAAAAAATTCACGCTACAGTGATATTATATCATGACAGTAGGGCATTTAAGTAGAAGCATGCAGTGATGATTTTCTCATCTCAAACTATTTATTGAAACAAAAGCCAACAACAGTGGTGGGTAAACTCCAACTAACAATGTCAATGTCTCAATAAGGTGTCATGTGCCCTTCAGCATCAATTACAACTTGACAACAATGTCTCATGCTTTTCACAAGTCAACTTATTGTCTGTTGAGCGATGGCATCCCACTCTTTGAAGGGCAGCCCACAGGTCCTTGAGGTTCTGGGGTACAGAGTTATGGGCCTCTACATGGTGGCTCAGCTGATCCCTTAAGTTTTCTATGAGATTCAGGTCTGGAGAAAGTGCAGGTCACTCCATTTGAGGTACCCCAGTCTCCAGCAGTCATTCCCTAATGATGCAACCTTGATGAGCTGGAGCATTGTCGTCCATGAAGATCAAAATAAGTCTGTGTTGTTCATGCAGAGGCACAATGACTGGATTAATGAAGTCATTCAAGTATTATGGGCTTGCCACTGTACCATTCACACAGTGAACAGCACTGAGGCCCACTGGTCCCTCATCCAGTGTAAATGCTCCCTGGCCCATGTAAGATGATGAAACCTGTGCCTGGTGGTGTGGTCAGGTACCCTTGCAGCTCGTCTAGCACCCAGACAACACTGATGTAAATGGTTTTGAATGGTGTAACATTATATTTGGGTGCCTCTCACCTCCCTTAACTGTGCAAGGAGTTGAGTGGCATTCATCATCCGGTTCTGCAATGAAGCGATCATCAGTGTGGGATGTGGCCAAATAATGTCCACTTCTTTGCCTTTCTGTGACTCTTCCAGTCTCTCTGTATCTCTGTTACAACCTGCTGATGACACTCGGTGACACTCTAAGCTCAGTGCTCACTTCTATTTGAGAACATCCTGTTTGAAGCCTCACAATGGTGAGATACTGTTGATCAATTGTTAGGTGTCGTCTTGGTGTCTTGATGTCAAAATGTGAAGAGCATGATGAGGAGGACTGTTTAAATACCAATTCTAATTGAACCAGGACAATGCCCATTGTTGCATGAATACTAGACACTCACTTACTGAAAGACCCTATAGCTTTACTGGTTGAGAACTGCACACTGGATCCAGTGTATAACATATGTAAGTATGTCATTTCAGATGCAGATCTAGTCCTCATTTAAACCAATTGGTTAAGTTAAAAGGGTCACAAGCATAAATATTTGTGTGTTTATTGGTATGTATTTTTCCCTGAGGTCCAATTAAGATGCTTGTGTGAGTTTATAAAGCAAAAACAATCTATTTTTACATGAGCATTTTTCAAACTCCACTTCACCACTTACAGTTAAAATTGTTATTTTGTGTTACTTTCTCTTTAAGACTGATATATGCAAATATTCTATCATATTTGGCTGCTCTTCATTGGGCCTACTGGGGCTAAAACACCCCTTATAACTTCAATGTAAGTGATTGGAGCTAATCTGATTTAGGCTGGTTGCAATATGTATGTATTGCAAAATGTATGACCAGATAAAAGATGGACTGTTGCTGTTTTGTTTCTATGAATGGACTGTATGAATTGGAGGAGGGATTGTGCTTTTGATATCCAACTGGTCTAAGGTTCTAGCTTTTGGATTAACCAACCAGTTCCAGCTTATAGGTTGTAGTTCTAGTTGTTGGACTAATCAACAATAATCAAGATGGCATCAGAATCTTTAATCAAAAGCTGGTGTTCTTTGAGAATTTTGAGACGCTACAGGACATTTTAAATAAACCATTAGAGTGTACAACTCCTAGATGCCTAATGTTATTATTTTCATTTTACTATGCCTTTGAGTTATGTCACATATTTATTTACGTGTAATTACATAATAATTTAATTATTTATTTCACACTTTTATGTTATCAATTACAAAAGTCTGTTTAAAGGGACTCAAAGGAAACAGGTGTCAATAGGCAAAGGGCCAGGTTCTCATTTTATTTGCAAAGTTCCCTAAAGACTATCTACATATTACTATCAAATTATCTGGAGAAACTAACACTAGAACCAGGGTAAGGTTTAGCAGCTGGGTGAGGGATAGGTTCAGATTTTGAGTTCATGCACACAATAGTAACTTTTAATTGTAATTATGTTCATGGTAAAATAGCTGCTCACCTGTTTTTGCAAACAGACAAAGTGGAGCTAAAGTTTGGACTCCACAGTTTCGACTGAATTTGACTTGTGTCAATGAGCTATGGGAAAAATGATAAATGATAAACAAAATGTAACAAGAATTTATTAAAGGTGCATATGCCACACTGGACCTAAGAGGGTTGAAGCATATGTTCATTCATTTGTGCCAAGATAATATGTAAATAATTTGTGCTTGCTACCCACACATACATTTATACACCATATGTCTAAAGGTATAAAGATACCTCTTCTAATTAGTGAGTTCAGCTAATTTAAGGTTCACCCATTGCTGGCCTTCAAATGCAGACATACAATATGTATAAATTCCATAGAAAAGTATTGCTAATAGAATGGGATGCTCTGGAGGACATAAGCCTCCAGAGCCACAGTGGAGCTGCATTTACTGCAGTCGTGGAGCTCAATCCAGTAACTCTGATGAGTTGAAGTGGTCTGATACAAAACTAATCATTCAGGTCTTCAACAATTAATCAATTAATCAATCAATCAGATCCTCATAGAAATGTTTGAATGTCTAAAGCTTCCCCAGAAGAGTAAAGTGCTGCAGAGGGATGTACTCTCTAGTATTAACCTTGTTTTCAGAAGAAACTGTCCACGAGTGTCTACACATGTTTGCACTTTGCATATATACTGTTGTTTTGATTATTGTTTGCAAATGTGTTAAGTTAAAAACTTCTTCTTAAATAAGCAGACTTAATAAGAGTAGAACATTTCAAATAAGTAAGTTTTCTTTAGTTCAGAAAGTACAATAAGTGGCGTACATTTCATCCCAGATAAGCAATCACTGCCTACGGCAGCCCAGCAGCGAGGGGTACACAGCACTCCCTGTCTTCTGACTCTGTATGGTGCGTGTATGTTGCGTTGTGTTTCGGCTGGTTTCATCACTCACCCAGGTCTTTAACGCGGGGCAACACGTCGAGGGTGAAGTTCTTGTAAGAGGCGATCTCCTCTCGGGGCGAAGCAATGCCCACATGAGCCTCGTAGATGCGTGGGCAGCGGGCCTGTGGGGGTCTCTTGTGCTGGAGCTAAGAGCCACAGAGAGAGGAAAAGACCAG
The DNA here is from genome assembly GCA_036984385.1 of Crenuchus spilurus. Classification (NCBI taxonomy): domain Eukaryota; kingdom Metazoa; phylum Chordata; class Actinopteri; order Characiformes; family Crenuchidae; genus Crenuchus; species Crenuchus spilurus. The sequence goes on along the minus strand of BRDA01001143.1, from coordinate 9,899 downwards.
TTAAACCAAGCATGCAGGCTACACCAGGCTTTGATGAGCCAGTAGCCCACAGCTTCTACACAAACCACTGCCTGCTGAGCTCGTGATGCAACCTAACTCAAATATCAACAGAGGGAGAGAGAGACGGAGTTTAATAGTGCAGTTGGCCTAAAGGTTGAGATACTTCAAGACAATGTTACTTTAGTATTGCTTTATTTGTTCACAATGTAATTAAGTTATTTATTATTAAATTATATATAAATGAAACCAGGTCAGAACTGTTTCATAGTCATGGTGATGGAAATCAGCTTTCCATGGATACCACACATAATGTAATAGTTATTACATGTTACAATGTAATGCCTGAAACACATTTATCATGATAGATTTTAGGATAGAGTTCTTATTTTCTATTTGGGATGAAGTTCTTTTGGATAAACTTTTCAGGATATTGTTTTTTTTTAAATACTTTCATAGTGAAGAGAACATTTTTAGAGATTTAACACTTAGCATTGCTAGCTATTACTACCAATTAGCATTGCAGATAAAATAAGAAAACAGAAGTGGCAAAAAACAAACTACAAGTAATGTATTACTGTTCTTAAGTAGTTCTTTTAGGTATCTGTACTTTTTACTCACTACATTTTCAAAACATGCTCATTGTCACCCCTCACTCCTTGTGTCTGTATCTCTCACTCTCTCTCTCTTCTCTGCTCGTCTAAGCTCCGCCTCTCACTCGCTCTCTTGGACTACACTCCCCCCCCCATGCTCACCAAACTACAGCTCCCATCAGCCCTTACCCATTCAGTTCTATCCCATTGTAGTCTTTCCTTTTAGTAGTCATCCCAGAACTCCATATCCCATCATGCATCCTGGTTATCCTCATCTCTCCCATCCAATCGTTACCAGCTGTCGCTATGCTCATGCTGACTGTCTAATCACCCTCACCTGACACTCATCAGTAAAGATCTATTGAAGTTTGCCACAAACTCATCAACAGTGCTATAGTGATGGGCATTATGGCTCCCAATACGGCTCTTTTTTAAATTAAATTAAATTTAATTTAATTTGCTGCTTAGCTTAATCTATTAATACAATAATGTCCATTCATCAGTGACGTGTGGTGAGGTTTACGACTGGTGAGGCAAACAACACTGATTTTTGTATGATGATGACTGAAAGATTTGAGATCACACAAGACTTAATAGGCAGGATGCTATCATAGTTCTAAACATAACATTTATTGAGCTCCAACCTCTAGATTAAAGCGATGTAGATTTGAAAAGTAGACCCTTTAAGGTTTCTGGGGTATGTTTAATTTTGTTTCTAGGATAAAATCTTGCTGAGTTGTAGTGTTTTTGTTGAATTTCGCTAACATACTACCGGCGGTATTGCTGACTCCAGAGGGTTCATGTCAACATGTAGTGCTCACCAAAGAGATGAGTCTTTAAAGACATTAATCATGTTATAATACATGATTCCCCAAAATCTGAATTTTGATTGCTATCCCCTGTTCAATGGTACCATCTACAATAATGAATCATACTGAAAGACTGGATGACAATATCCCTAGGTTGTAGGTGCACACAAACTATTCATAAGTATTGTTCAGTATTCATTGTCAGTGATTGGACATTGACAATGTTCTTATTCAAATACTGCTTTCATAGTTTTGCAAATGTTAGAACATCTGCATATATGCACATGATCTCAGATAAGCTTTTTGTTAAAAGAACAGTATATGTGATAGTGTTCATGTGATAGTACTTGTGTACAACTTTCATGAAGAAAAAATACTGTTTTATTTAATACTGTAATACTGTAAAATTTAATAGAAATTGATAAGTACATAAGTACCGTATACACTAAACACTAGTAGACACCACTAACCAGGTAATGACTCAGTACAGTAAGTAACAGCTGTAACAGAGCAGAGTTAGTAAACATTAACCAGATAATCATTCAGCCAAGTAAGAGAGCTAGTAAACATCACTAACAAGATAATTATTCATCCCAGTACATTAAGTAACAAAACTGTAACACAGCAGAGCTAGTGACCAGAGCATCACTCAGCCCAGTAGTCAGCAACACCACTAATGGCACTTCACAGGCTCTCACACCTGGTGCTCAGAGTTCAACAATGTATTAAATGTGGTTGATTCCAAAAAAGCAAAATACATTTCATATTGAGAGACCAGGCACAAAACATTACTAAAGCCCTGTATGATGATGCATAGACTTGAAAGATTAATTTGGCACGCAGCCCTTGATCAGTATCAGCAATTGGCCATTCATCATGAAAGATGATAGGCAATCGGTGTTGGCTCCAAAATCACTGCTTGGGCTATAGTAACTGCACTGTATGTACCAACAGAAAAAAGTGATTTAATATCTCAAGGTCAAGATTGGTTCATTTTATTATTTAATTCCTGAATTACACCTTTATACATTCCATGTAAGCACAATGGACTGGCCTAGGCTAGTCAATATAACATGTACACTTTAGCAATTGCATAGTGTAAAGCATAAAATCCCATTTTATGTTTTATAAGCAAGCAAAACATAAATAGTTTTTAGCGGAAACAATATTTTGAAGGGTGAGGTAGTCTAACCGACTGACATTTAGAAGGGTGTCAAAATAAAAGTGCCTCAAAAATAATTGCTTCTAGTTGAATGTTTTCTTGCACTGTTATTTAAACTTTTGTAAAGTTTTGTTTTATCTCCACAAACAATTTTGTGGATACATGGAATTAATTTTGTTTCTGTCAGCAGGAGAAACAGGAGCTCCCCTGGTTCCCCTTGTACTGGGGTAATATTTCAAAAACTCGCTTTGGGATGTTTTGCTCACAGAGACAGTTTTAGTGTGCAACACAGAAACACTGTAAGAAGAAATTGCATGTCAATAGATATTTTATACCACTAAAATACATTTTTAGAAAGTGTGACCCATGACTTGCAACTTCAGGCATATAATTGCTGCAATAAGTATAACAACCATATTCTAAACCATGTAACTACTCTTTTTTAATCAGTTAATTGTAGAACACAATTCTTTAAATATGAACAATTCCAGTAGATCTTTAACAGATTTTTCAAAACAGGAAAGCTTAGGACATTGATTCAAATTCCAGAATCTCTTAAAACATGCTATGTCAACACATGTACAGCATTACTGTTGATAGAGTACAATTACAGGTTAACAGTCTGTTACAATGTAATTACAGTAATAATATTATAATGAGAGTAGGCGGTATTTTACTGGAAAATATGCTGCCAGTAATGATTGTTTTCAGTGTACAAATCAACAAGCTGTTGTTTCAGGATTTTATGTTAAATTACAAGACAGGGATTGATTTTCCCCCTAATTTTATCTTAGTTTTAATTGTATCTAATTTACAGTCTATTGATACTTGTTTAAAATAGAGGGGTAGAGTATAATGCCTGAAGATTACAACAATGCTAGCTAGCCATTAAGGTTTAAAAACAACACAAACTTAACCACAGTATGTCACGAATGTACACTATCAGTCAAAAATTGATACTGTAATCTTGAGAACTGATACAGTATTCATTCATTTATCCATCTTCTTAACCACTTAATCCAGTTCAGTCTCAGGGCTGGCGATTCTTCTATCCCTCTATCTTCTATCATTGGGTACCAGGCAGGACATTCCACTATTTTAGCCAAACCCAGGACAGGGCGCCAATCCATCGCTGGGTACACACACAAGACATACACACATTCACACCAGGGCAAGTGAGAGTAATGAATTAAGCTCATCTCCATGTTTTTGGACTGAGGGAGGAAACTAGAGACACCGGAGGAAACCCACACAGACATGGGGAGAACATGGAAACTCCACCCAGATGGAGACTCGAACCCAAGACCCCAGTGCTGAGGAGCAAATGTGCTAACCACCAAGCCACCAATAATGGATAACAAATATATATATATAGTTTGTTTTGTTTCTTTGTTCTTCTTGTTAAAAAAGCACTTTATAAACTCTGGAGCATTCTATTCCTCCTGGCATTGTAGGTGGCCCTTGTGTTAGGCCTAAATATATGCATGCATACTTATTCATACAAAAACCATACACAAAAGCACACCAGAATGCAAAGCAAATCAAATAAACTAATGAATAACCCCCCACCAGGTTATTCATCCAAAATGCTAATGACTGTCAGCAAATATGCTCTTGTTCAGTCACCCATATGCACTGTAACGTCGCTGAGGGAATGAGCATTCTATTGAGTACAGTCTGTTATGCACTGAATGACTCAAAATCAAACACAAATGTGCCAGAAAAATGTCACTGAGGAAACATTAATCCATATTAAAGCTGCGTGCACTGTAAATGGTTCTTGAGTGAAACGAAAACATCAAGAGGGCAAAACCAACTGTTCAATCTGTGAGGGCTGTTAAACGCGCTACTCGAGTCCCATTACATGCACTGAACAAGTGTCGTCATTAGTGCAAGCGTGCTTTCGGCATGCTAATGGCTAATAATAAATGTATGAGCTCTAAGCAGTTCTGGATCTTGAAAGAAACACTCAATAGAGTGCTCAAACAGAGACCCTCACAACAGCCATGAATCATCAGCATGACGGTCAAAGAGTGGAGGATGCTGACCAAGGAGTGGACCACCAGCCCAGACTAAGATACCAACTAGTATTACTGAAGACAGGCAGGAAAAAAGGAGAGGCCACTTCTTTTTCACCTTTTGTGGCAAGACTTCCAATAATAATCCTTTGCAGTTGTTCATGTCATCTTTAACTAATATTCTATTAATATCTACAAAGCTGAACTTTAGGATGAATGTAATAATCTCACTTAATTAACACATTTGTAGATAAGCTAAAGTGTGTGTGTGTGTGTGTGTGTGTGTGTGTGTGTGTGTGTGTGTGTGTGTGTGTGTGTGAGAGAGAGAGAGAAGAAAAGCAGACAGATGTGCATTAGAATATTAGAGAGAGAAAAAGAAGAGAAAGAGGGAGATAGAAAGGGAGGTAGGGAAACAGCTACAGAGAAATGAAGAGAGACAGGGAAAATAAGCAGAGAAGGCTAGAGAGAGGAGAAGGAGGAGAGAAAGAAGGACTGAGAAAGAGGGACAGAGGACGAGAGAGAGAAATACAGACAGAGAGAGAGAGAGAGAGAGAGAGAGAGAGAGAGAGAGAGAGAGAGAATTCATCACACAAGTAATCAAATAATGACAGCTTCTCTCTCTCTCTCTCTCTCTCTCCTGTATGGTCCAGAACTTCTGAGAGGCTACATTCTGGCATGGTCCATAATTCTCAGCTTTCTCTCTGACAAGCCTCCAAACATCTACTGTCAAACCATGTGCCTCGGTGTGTGTGTGTGTGTGTGTCTGCTTGCTGTATCAAGACAGGTAATCATCAAGAGATGAAGTCCTCAGCTGACTAATGATCTACAGCACTTCACTGTAAAGTTGAACTGAGCCTCTGTCTCAGGTCCACCCACTGCTGACCTGTCAAACTGCTCAATCTGTGGACCAAAAGTTCCATCAGCATCCCTTTAGCAGGAGATGAAACAAAGTCAGCCCATTCATTTTTTTAATTGCTTTGTATTGGCTACATTGTTTTGACATACTGCAATTACAACAGTAGCATAAGAGCTTAAGAAGCCATTGTCAGGAAATAAATATATTTTATATAATAGGGAAGATCCATAGAGCCATAAGCCAGTAAACATAACAAGGTCAATCAAAAGAATCATAAACATCAACAGGAGGTAATACAATAAGTAATATAGAAAGCAGCGGCTCAAAGGAAGCAAAGCTAAGGAACAGAGCAAAGCTAAATGAAGCTAAGCTAACAAACAGAGCAAAGCTAAAGGAAGCTAAGCTAACGAACAGAACAAAGGTTTCAAAGGGCAAAGACAATAGAAATAGAATCCATAAAATAGAAATCAGGATGCCCGGCAGAAGGCGTGATAGAGCAATGGGTAAGGCTGGCAATACTTAGCAATGATGAGATGTTTGGGGCAAGCTTATATGGGTCTCTTCAAATGAGAGAGAGGTGTCTGAGATTAGGGTAGTGGCGGAGCTCTCTGAGAGAGGGACGCTGATTGGCTGAAGGGATCTGAAGTCCATGTACTTTGTAGAACAAGAGAGAGAGGCGTGTGAGTGAGCGCGAGAGAGTCGTGTGAGTGATCGCGAGAGAGAGAGAGGTGGAGCTCAGACGAGAAGACAAGACAGGCTGAGAAGCTGGGAGAGAGAGTGAGCAGGCAAACAGGAGTGAGAGGCGTGACAGCCATAAAATGAACCCTTTAGTTCAGATTGTGCCAGACTATACACAGACTAAAAATGAAGTCATTTTACAGTAGATTTTTCAAAAACATTCTAACAAATCTTGAGTGGGTGTATTCAGTGCACACTGCATGGCTGTATTACCTACAAGAATAGTACATAGGATCAGGGATAGTATTGGCAGAAATTCAATTGTAAAGCTCCTGAACATCCCTAGCAGCAATACACACACTATAGAGAACAGATTCAGGAGTGTTCAGCTGAATTTAGGTTTATATCAAGGCTAATGTTGAACACAGGTTTTGGTAGTAGAGATTTCAAAGAGAATGATCAAGTACACTTTGATAGTTCTCATCCAAATGCCAATCCACACATTTATTCTGTTGATTAAAGTTTAATTGAGTTATTTTCTCCCCATGAGGCTTACAGTGGGTGTTAATAGGGCACGGGTCTAGCTTTAATACTTCCAGATATATCTTCTTTTCCAAACAACCAAGGTACAAACATCAAAAAACATATCCTCTGGGCATCCTCATAAGAGCTGCATGACATTAAAAATGAATATAGTAGATGTGATGAAGGATCCTAACGTTTCAGAAATTGCTGAAATCCCTTAAAATGGAGTATAAAATATGATAAAAAAATAACAGAGGTGAGTTTTTGAATACTATCTTTAGACAAGAGACAGAAACAAAGCTAGAAGCGTTTTCATTTTGTTTCAGAAGTCATACCGTCTACAGTCAACACACTTTACATTCTCAGTCTCCACACAAACTACCATCAAAATACCATTAGCAACAGGAGCAATTAATCCAATTAATCCAATTATGATGTTTTTCTTTATCATGTATATGTTAAAGCATGCATGTGGCTCCATCCTCCTACTATTGGTTCTATTGCATATTTAAAAGAGAAGTCATATTCACATTTATACTACTTACACATTATGTAGTCAATCATCTAAGACCATCTTAACTCATTTAGTTTAGAAATGGAGCTCCAAGGCTAATATTATCTTTTAGAACTAAGTAGTCAACTAAAAAGGGTGGCACAGTGGCTTAGTGGTTAGCATGTCCGCCTCTCAGCACTGAGGTCTTGGGTTTGAGTCCCCATCTGAGCAGAGTTTCCATGTTCTCCCCGTGTCTGCGTGGGTTTCCACAGTCCAAAAACATGGCCAGGTGGATTGGGTACTCTAAATTGTCTGTGTATGTGTGTGTATGTGTGCGTGTGTGCACCCAGTGATGGATTGGCGCCCTGTCCTGGTGCTTAGTTGAATAGTGTAATGCCCTGCTCTGCGCCCAGTGAGGGGGTAGGGGACTAACCGTGACCCTGAAAAAGATTAGGAGGGTGTGATAATGGATGGATGGATGGATAAATAGTTAACTAAAAAGCCCAGTCATGGGTTTACTGTGAGCTATAAAAAATTAACAACTACACACTAAGAAAATTAAGTACAGGTTTGTACTTAAGAGAGTACAAAGGCTTGTCGCTGGGGCTGTACTTTATTCAGGTACAATAGAGTACCATTCCATTGTTGTAACCATGCATTTTATACCAATTAAGGCACTATTCTATACCCAAAAAGGTTAAAATGTACCTTAAAGGGTACATTTATGAAAGGGAACCTTTGAGTAAAAAGACAGTACTTATATTGTACCTGTTTATAGTCTGTATAAATCACTTTGGGCAGTCACCTGAGATCAGCAGTGCTGGTAGAAGACTGATCTTGCTCTTAATGATGACCATCATAAAACACAGATTCTAGATCAGCATTTCTGACTCTAAGCTCATCTATATGAGTCTGTTATATTTCAAAGCTCACAGTAAGCCAAATGGGGCTAATATGGACCAATAACTAGGACATTGGTCTAACATCATCCACAAGAGTTTGTTACTTTTAGAAAAATATAGAAAATTCTTTAAGACCTTAATTAAGATCTGCATATGGTTTGAGTAGGTTTAGAGAAGATTTGGTCATGTACTTTGACAGATAAATACTGTGCTGTTTAGGTGACTATTTAATTATTGTGTTTGAAAACAACATCAGCCTCACAACTCCAGTTCTAAATAAAATAAGCAAAACATGTTTTGGCTGATCGACAAGGGTAAGTGGAAAATTGTGCAAGTATGAATTTTGATTGATCCATTCCTTTAAGTAATTCTATGTGTAGTAATGGTTTTGGTTAAGGGGCTCATTTCCCAAAAGGTTATCTGATTATTACAGCAAGAATTTGTCTAAAGACACTCTCATTGCCCTGTGTGGTGGCAACATTTCACATAAATCAGGATGCTCACACATTGACCTCCCCCTCCCACCTTTACCCACAGCCTGATCAGATGACTGTTATTATTATTATTATTATTATTATTATTATTATTATTATTATTATTATTATTATTAATATTATTATTATTATTATTATTATTATTCATAAGCACAGTCTGGTTGATTCTAACTTTGATAACAATATGGGCAGTGTTTTAATAGAATCTTCTACTTGGGTCTTCAGGTTTCTTAATGGTCTAAGTTCATGGTATCCATTCAGTTTGTTGTTAGTTAACCTCTTCTTCTTTAAACTTCAAATAATCCAGGCATACATATATTTTACAATAAGCTTCTTCTTCTCATAATATGAAAATAGTCAATAGTTCAAGGTTTTCTCCACCACCAGTTCCAGTTGAAAGGCATCCGTATCTCTCCTTTCTCACCTTTTTATTTTCTATCTTTCACATTCATGAAGAAGCACATAAAAGACTACAGTCTGGAAAATTCAGATCTTTTTTGTAGAGACACATCATTACATTTGAAGACCATCTCAAGTTCCTTAATGTTGATTCTACTGAGTACCATTCTGTGTTGTAACTCTTGACTACTGTTTAATAATTGATTTGAGTTGGCAAAAGCTGTCCACTATTTCTACATTTTCTTTTATGCTCACATAAAATACTATTTGAAAAACAAATCTGAATGTATTAGACTAGATTTCCCATACCTCGGCCATATACAGCCATTTTTTCTTTAAAAATAAATTAATAAATAAATAAAGATTGGTTGACTGTCCTTTAAAGGTGGCTGAACTCTTACATTCCATTAACCTGCATCATAACCCTTTTGGAGAGACTTGCTATTGTAGAATATTTTAAGTAAAGTTTCAAACAGGTAACTGACAGCATGCCATTATAAACAAACCTGGGGAGTCAGCTCTCTCTTCCAAGCATGCTGAATGGTGTGAGGGGTAACTTGGAAGGATGTGGCTTAAAGGCCAATTCACACCAAAACATTTCTGAAGCGGCTTTTAGCCATCCATCTTAAGGAGCAGATGCACTTTTATTTTACTCACTAAAAACTAAATGTTTATTATTCAATAGCTTCCTTGAATACAGTGCAGTTATTTATGTATTTTTAAAAAGACGTTTGGACCTCATTTTAATGGGTTAATTAGTGTTTCAGCCCACACTGGCCTTGCTAACTGATCAGCGTGTGTCCATCAAAATGTGAGCATATTGTTTTTGTGTCAGATTTATTTTTTGTCACTTGTACATGTTTGAAGCTTGAACTCTACCAAGGTCCTGAACTCCATCAATTAGAAGTATATTGTTCTTATTTTTATCTTTAAAGCTCTCCCTGGAAATATGCTACTGTATATCACAGCAATG
>BRDA01001141.1:300-15499 GCA_036984385.1 Crenuchus spilurus | reverse complement strand
GCCTGTTAACAAATCTCATAGGTTAAGTGGACCGGAGGTACAAAAACCTGACACCCTTCTTTGGCCTCTGGGGCCACCTTTGGGTACGTCTGTGCCCCTCTTGTACCTTTGAGGCGAGTCTACACCTGAGCTTGCGTTCTGGAGTCGCGACTCTCCGCTTGCACGATTGGTGATTCGGTGGCACGGCGGGACTTTACCTACTGAACGCATTAATAAACTTAACATATGTCTAAACGACAAAAAAACAGAAAAACGGTTCAGTAGTTATTTTTTTGCTTTTTTTCTTGTGTCTGCATGGGTTTCCACCGGGGTCTCCGGTTTCTTCCCACAGTCCAAAAACATGGAGGCCAGGTGAATTGGATACTCTAAACAATTGTCCGTAGGTACGTGTGTGCGTGTGTGTGTCACCCAGCGATGGACTGGCGCCCTGTCCTGGGCTTAGTTGACTAATGTAATGCCCTGCCCTGCGCCCAGTGAGGGGGTAGGGGACTAACCGCGACCCTAATAAGGATTAAGCGGATGTGATGGATGGATGGTCATCCATTTCAACACAATATAACATGCCCCCAGACAAACATATACATCACTCACACTAATAAACTTGCACATATAACAGCATATAATATTTAGATTTATAAGTATAATAACCAAATAAATTAATTAATTAATAATAATAATAATAATAATAATAATAATAATATTAAAATTAAAAAGATAAATAAAAGGAAATCAAACCTCCTCCACCCCCACTCCCTCGACTGCTAACTCAGTAAGATTTTCAAAATAAGTATATGAAAGGCTGCCATGTCTCATAGAATTTAAAAATAGAACCCCGGAGGCCAAACTTAATCTTTTCTAGACTAAGAAAAAAGATCACATCTTTTAACCACAATGAATATGAAGGTGGGGCAGCCGACTTCCAGTTCAGTAGGATCCTCCGTCTTGCTAGCAAAAGAGTAAAGGCTATAGCCCCACTGTCGCTAACTGAACATGCTGGGGACACCTCAGGCTCACTAAACATTGCCCACAGGAGGTCAGGGACCAATTTGAGGTTAAACACTCTTGATAGAGTGGTGAAAATGTCTGCCCAGAACTTATCTAGTTCTTTGCAAGACCAGAACATGTGTCAAGTCAGCCAGATCATAGTGACATCGTGGACATGCAGCATCAATACTAGGGAAGATTTTTGCCAGTCTTGCCTTAGTGTAGTAAGCCTTATGGACTAATTTCAGCTGCATCAGACCGAGTCTGGCACAAGATGTGGAGGAGTTGACTCTTGACAGAGCTCTTGACCACCACTCATCATCCAGCTCCTTCCCTAAATCGACCTCCCATTTGGCCTCGAGATTAACCACAGCCTCTGGGTGAGCAGTCACAATGCTTTCTTATTTTCTAAGATACTGTACATACAACAGGGTGTATACATACATCGTCTCACTTCTGTCAATCTTGAGCTAATGATTTTTGCTTCAAATAAACTATGTGAATAACTACAGTTAGAATAAACATTGAACAAACATTGATTTTATAGATATAATCCTTTACTGTTATTTGAATAAGTCTGGAAAACTGGAACTGATCCATCAGTTTGTGTTCAGCTGATGTGGCATGGAGAACCTGCATAATGCCTACAATGAAAAATTATTTTGGGAACAAAAAAGAGCTTCCATTTATAGTGTTCAGCATAAAAACTGTGACTGTGCTATATTACAAATCATACAAAAATTTATTACTCATTTGAATAAGTCCATAATTCAAACCAATACAGTGAAGAGTAAGAAGATATTCATCCATTACACTAAATGTATGTTTTTATTGTAAAGGCAATACTTGGTAAACAGTTTCTGAAAAATGTTCTGACCTACTGTATGTAAACAGAGCTATAACAAGGATTTGACCTACCAAACAGCTGTTATAAAACACCACTTTCTTCTAACAGATAGAAACTGCTATTGCTGTTACATTCTAAAAATGGTCTGCAGTCATTTTAATACCAATTATAGGTTTTCAATTCAGAAAAAGCCTCACAGGATGTAAGACAGGGTCAGCTCACTGGCTTGGCAGACCCCCATGAAGAAAGCATTATCCAAGAAAGAAGCTAGAAGTCCTTCCAAAATGGTTTTTGGGGAATAATGTGGGAAAGCAATCACCTCTAGTCATCCTTAACCTTCTCTAGCTTCAAGAGTGACCTGAAGATGTTTCATCGCTGAATTGCAACCACTTCTTTCCCTATGAGGCACACTTCAAACACAAATAAATGATCATCCTCTTTAAGGGATTGTGCCATTTTTTTAAATAAATTAGCACCCAGGAGTCTGAGGAGTTTTCAGACATCATGATGTACCTTGAATTTTTTACTAATTACACCAATCTAAAATTATTTTTCCCAAAGTGTTACACCGGCTTTTGTTCAGTGTCAAAACAGTAAGAGTGTCATAAATCTATATTTTGATTAAATCTGCTCTAAACTTAGACTTATTGTAAAACGTATTGTAAAACGAAGAGCCTGGCATGCTACGGCCATAATTTTAGGCCTGGCGCGGTACAGTAGCTCCTCCTGCTCTTGATGGCACTAAGTGGGCCCATAAAAGCATCCTGTATCAGTTCTGGTAGGGAGGCTTTCCCACCCTAAGCCCCCTCAAGTGGTGCTTAGGCTATGTAGAGGCTGCCCTGGGGCATCACTGCACCTTTCTAGCATATTGATCTATTTAGACACACCTCAGGTGGTGCCAGGTGCCCCTTGGTGGAGCTGCACCTGACGAGTGTAGGAATATGTTTAGACGTAACCCAGGTGGGAGTGCACCTCAGAAAAAGGTAGAGCCTCTGCCTTAAGTGCATCTTTCCCTTTGTATGCAGCGAAAGCATGTGTGCAATGCTTATCCATCTCTGCTGCACTGATTCATCCCCGGTTGTGGCATTTATTGTTTAAGTATTTTGGGGTTGTTTTTATCTTTAGTTTTTAGTTTAGGCTCCTCCCTCTGCACTTGAATCCTAACCGGAAGCATAGTCTCCAGGTTTATTCTTAAAACAGGGCCACATTCCAGAGTGAGCTTGACTCCACCCTCTGGCTCACATCAGTCCCTTCACATAGACAAAATTAACTACTATCTGCCTCCAACCTTTACATGTACATTGTTAAATTAAAAATCAGTACGTAACCCAAAATATAATATTCTGTGGACTGACAAGACAAAAGTGGAACTTTTTGGAAAGTGTGTGTGTCCCATTACACAGCATTTCAGAAAAAGAACATCATACCAACAGTCAAACATGGTGGTGGTTGTGTGGTGGTCTGGGGCTGCTTTACTGCTTCAGGACCTGGGCGACTTGCTGTATTTGATGAAACCATGAATTCTGCTCCCTATCAGAAAATCCTGAAGGTGAATATCCAGCCATCCGTTTCTGACATTAAGCTCAAGTGTAATTTGCAGCAGGACAATGATCAAAAGCACACCAGCAAGTCCACCTCTGAATGTAGCATGACCTTAAACAGGCTGTTCATGCTCGAAAACCCTCCAATTTGACTGAATTAAAACAAAGAGTTGGCCAAAATCCCTCCACAGAAATGTGAAAGACTCATTGCCAGTTATCACAAACATTTGACTGCAGTTGTTGCCACCAAGGGTGGCTCAACCAGTAATTGGGTTAAGGGGTAATTACTGGTTTCCAACCCAAGGGATCAAGGGATGTTACCATTATTGCAAGCACTAAAAAATATTAATCCAAAATATTAATCCAGCATCTCTTCTTAAATCAAGCACGTTCGCCTCTCAGCGCTGAGGTCTTGCGTTCGAGTCCACATCTGAGCGGAGTTTCCATGTTCTCCCCGTGTCTGCGTGGGTTTCCTCCGGTGACTTCGGTTTCCTCCCACAGTCCAAAAACATGGAGATCAGGTGAATTGGCTACTCTAAAATTACCCTGGTGTGTGTATGAATGTGTATGTCTCTGTATGATTGTATGTATGTACAGTATGTATGCCCAGATATGGTTGGCACTCTGTCCTGGGTGATCCCCCTAGTGCTCAATGCAGTCCTCCAGGTGGACGGTTGCTTCCGGTTGAGAGTACACTGTGCGCGACTTGCTGCCGCTTCTCACCGGTGTGTGTGTGGTTGAGTGTGTGTAAATGGAGTGTGTTGATTGTAAAGCGTCCTTGGGTATCTAGAAAGGCGCTATATAAGTGTAACGTTCATTCATTCATTCTTCTGGAAAGGTGTTACACTAGATGTTGGTATATTGCCGCAATAATTTGACAGTATTCAGCCAAAACAGCATTAGTTAGGTCAGGTTGATGATTAGTTCTTGACAAACTTCACTCCAACTCATCCCAAAGGTACTGGTGGAGTTCCATCATTCTAGAGAGTGTAGGAGTGTAGTTCCACTGCTACATAGCCCAGTGCTGGGGAATTTTTCCCCTTCCAGGTGGTTAGGACATGGTGACCTTAGGCTCATACACAGCAGCTCTCTCCCTCTCTCTGTCTCTCTCTCACACACACTCACACAAACACATAAACACACAATATCAAGACTGTACCTCAGTGACCTCCTTCCTCATGTTGACAATCCGGAGCCAGTGCGTGAGGCGAGGAAATCCATCAAGCTCCACGTTCCGCTCCTGTAAGGGCACTTTATTCTTATAGGAGAGCTGACGACTAAAATACTTCACCAGCTTACCCTGAGAGAGAGAGAGAGAGAGAGAGAGAGAGAGAGAGAGAGAGAGAGAGAGAGAGAGAGAGAGAGAGAGAGAGAGAGAGAGAGAGAGAGATAGAATGAAAACAATGTATAATAAATCTAGTTAAGAGTAATATTCTCGTACAGTGGCATATCAAAAATGTGAATATTTTTAAAAAGTTAATTGTTGTCCATTCATCCATGCATCCATCATCTTCCGCTTATCCGTACCCAGGTCATGGGGGTAACAAACCAAGCAAAATAGACCAGGCATCCCTCTCCCCGGCCACCTCTTCTAGCTCATGACGGAGGATTCCAAAGTGTTCCCAGGCCAGCTGAGAGATATAATCTCTCCAGCGTGCCCTGGGTCTTCCCCGGGGTCTCCTCCCAGCTGGACATGCCCGGAAACACCTCACTAGGGAGGCATCCAGGAGGCCATATTAACCAGGTGCCCGAATCACCTCAACTGGCTACTCTTAACATGGAAGAGAGTCTTTCCCAGATGTGCAAACTCTTCACCCTGTCTCAAAGACAAGAGCCCAGAGACCTTATGAAGAAAGCTCATTTCAGCCGCTTGTATCTGTGATCCCATTCTTCTGATCACTACCCAAAGCTCATGACCAGGTGAGTTTTGGATGACTGGTAAACATAGAGCTTTATCTTCTGGCTCAGCTCTCTCTCAGTGTCTGTAGTAAATGTTGCGTATCCTGTAGTTCGGCGACAGGACATCATCCATGAGGGAGTGATTGTTATAAATATGTTGTGTCTTTCAGGAGAGAGGATGTTTTTGTTTGTTTTGTATATGTTACTGGTGTTTATGTATGTACTTGAGTCACATTAGCCCTTTTATGCATCTTTATATGCATTTACAGTTAAGGTCAGAATTATTAGCCCCCCTATGAAAAATGTGTTGTTTTAAATGTATTTCCCAAGTGTTAAATGGGGTGAAAAACATTTAACACTGCATTTTCAAACATCTCAGTTTTATTTTGAATCATTAAATAATATTTCTTTGCCAGCAGAAATGAAATTATTTCACAAAAAAAAACAAAAAGTACAAAGATCAAAATGATTAGCCGCCTTGATGCTAAAAGTCAGTTGTGTGTCCTTTTTGCTGGATAACAGCGTGCAGTCATTTGCTGTAGTTCTCAACATGTCTCTGACATCTCCTGCGCATCCCAGCCCATTCTTCTTTGGCAAATTTCTCAAGCTCCTTCAGATTTGATGGCCTTCTGGCATGAAGCTTCTTCTTCAGTTCACCTCAGATTTTCAATGGGATTCAAGTCAAGGCTTTGTGCAGGCCAGTCAATAATGTTCAATTTGGTTTTATGGAGGTAATTCTTCACCAGGAGCATTGTCATGTTGGAAAAGAAAGCGATGACCCAGACCAAGTTTTGCTTCTGACTTATTAAGGATTTCTTTCAAAATCTTCACATATCCTTCTTTCTTTGTGATTCTTGGAAACACTGTGATAACTTTGTATATCCTTCTCCTGCTTTGTAAGCATCAATGCTTCTTTTTCTCTATTTGAAACCGATTTCTTTTGTTTTTGGCATAACACTTCCTCAAGTGACAGCTCAAATGCTTGCTGAAGCTTTTATGCTGTGTGTAAATTGTGAGATAACCCTCAGCTGTGAGTTGATATAACAATCTTTCATTATTACAAAATTAGCACACCATTGCACAGCAGTGTTGTGTGCTATGGCTCAATAAACAATACACTCAAGACTACTCCCTGTATGGGACAGTTAAATGCAGGCCCGTCCATCTGGAGTTTACCACTATCAAGATAACCACTGTGTACATTTCAATGGATGCTAATGCTAGGGGGACTTTAACGAGGCTGATTTAAAGGCAGTGCTTCCCAATTTCCATCAGCATGTTCAATGTGCTACTAGGGGAAATAATACACTGGGCAAAATCTATTCAAACATTAAGCTATGTTACAGGGCTAAACCACTACCACTTCTGTGCCTGTCAGACCCTATGGCCCTGCTTTTAATACCAGTATACACCACCCACAGAAAAAGTGCTCCTACTACATCCAGAACTGTTAGAACCTTGCCTAAAGGTGCCTCTTAACAGCTGCAGGACTGTTTCCAGTCAATTGATTGGGACATTTTTGAACATCAGATCCTAGAGCAGTAAACAAATGTCCTGGGATATATAACATTCTGCACAGACATTGTCAGAGTGAACAGCTTAGTCTAATAGGAAGCCCTGGATGGCAAAAGAGGTGCAGATCCGGTTTCACACAATTCACACAAATCCATAACATTTGTGAGTTAGTGAATCAGAAAGTAAAGAGTAATGTTATATTCTCTATTAACACACAAAGTACAACTCTCGAGACACACACACAACCCAGCAAACACCAGACACACACACACACACACACACACACACACACCATTGTAAAATGTAAGATGTGTGTAAAATATGAGGGGTGTGTGTTTTGGGTTAATTCTTCATGTAAACACATAATGGAAGGTTGAGTGTTCCCTGTACAATTACGATATTAGTTCTCTGAAAATCTCTTCATATCCAAACAAAACCTGTTATTGTAACCGAAATATCCATAAATTAATATACAGCAAATTGAATTGGAAATCAAAGACTGTACTTTTCAATTTTGTTGTACCAGTACAATACAGACATTCTATTATATTCTAAGCTGGCATGTAGAGCATAGTCCCCAATGTTAGTCATGTTAGCTATTGGGCTAAGCTGGCGTGTAGAGCACAATCCCCTGTTTTAGCCATGTTAGCTGTCATGCTCAGTGGGCTTGTAGAGTGGAGTCCCCGGCATTAGACTTGTGAGCTACAGGACTAAGCTGGAATGTAGAACATATTCCTCCATTTTAGCCATTTTAGCTACACAGCTGTATATAGCATAGACCCTTTTTTAAGCCATGTTAGCTATTGGGATATGTTGGCATTTAGAGCACAGTCCTCCCAACCCCCCCCCCCCCTTTTAGCCATGTTAGCTACCATGTTGAGTAGGCTTGTAGAGTGGAGTCCCCAATTTTAGACACATATAGAAGATAGTCCCCAATGTTAGCTATATTTGCTACCTTATTCAGCCAGTGCACAGAGTGAAATCTCAGCAGTGTTTTTAGAGATTCTGCTACATGCTAGCCGAGTGCGGTAACATATGGCTAACACTATCATTGGTGTGGATTTTGTTTCCTGTAAGGTAATGTAATTTACCTGGGTTCCTGTATAGTACAGTAGGCAGTTAGCTTAGCAATTAGCCAGTTAACTTGCTAACACTGTTTTTGTTGGGTGTTTTTAAAATTGTTTGAAAAAAATATAGCTAGTTACTATTCTCAGACAATTTCATGTACTATATTTTACTTTTGTTTTGTAAACACAAGCTATACGACCAGTTAAGTCATTTTTATGTTTTGGAGGAATGGTAGGTCCAGCACATTGAGACCTTTTATTAGAATATTTTGTCCAATCCCCACTCAGGAATATGATTAGGTTTTCCTTTTCTTATAGTCTGTGTATAGAGCTGTGTGCTAAGTGTCTGGTGACAATAAATATTCAGGCTGATTTCACCACATCAGTGCTTGGTTTTTAATAAAAGTGCTCTTTATTAGAATGACTTTAATTATCTAATTTATCAGACCTTTGTTACAGATGTGCTCTAAATAATACTGAGACCAGGGTTGCCAGGTCCAGTAATAACACAAAATACGTCAAATAGATTTTGCCTAATTTTTGTTTCTTAAACCCATCCTTCAGAAACTGATATTATCCAAAAGGTGCCACACCAGGCAATAAATGCAAAAGAAATACCAGTGTTCTACTCTTAAATTTTCTGTCAATTTTATATTATAATTTATATTTATGAAGAATTGTTTACAATGGAATTATTAGTATTGTTATTTTATTTAGTTTATTATATTATTCATAATATTCAAATAGTATTCATACCTTTAAAAATTTTGAAAGTAGCCCAAAAAACCTCACCTTTGAATATTAACCTGTGACTACATTTTCAAGCAGCCGAGATAACTGTGAACCTGGCAACTCTGACTGAGAATCAACAGATTAATCTGCTCCTGGACAAACTGCAGAACAACCAACATAAAAAAATATTCCAAACATTGAGGTTCCCAATTTGCCAAAGTTGCTAAATGTATATAGTATGCCATTTTCATTAAGAAAACTCATAAACTGCTTTATCATTTTTAATTGTTTATTTGTAATTAATTAAAAAAAATATTCAGTTGTCATTAATTATGCAAAAAGTCCATTTTAACCTCAATAAACATTATTAATTGCTAGAATAGGAGAATAGGAGCAAAATAGCTGTACTAAAGTGTATAAGCTCATTGTCAACAACTTGTAGGAGACACCAAAACTGAGCTAAAAGTGGTGACACTGTCCTACTACCATATAAGACTGTGATTCTGGAGCAGCAGCATTTGTTGATTTTATCATAGTTTCTAAATGGTTAGAAAATAGTTTTTTTCTGAAATAAAAGTGTGTATGGAAAATTACCGGTGACCCCAAACTTTTGAGCAGTAGTGTATATCATATGAGAAGCACTGTGAGAGCATGAGTAAATTCTACCATCACCAACCAATGCCACCTCCTACCCTACTTTCCCGCACCACGTCATGTGTTAGGGGATATCAAAACATTGCATCACGTTTAAATAGTTGTGTTAAGAATTCCAAAACTCTATCAAGATCCCTTCTTAACACCAATGTGCAGTCTTAAATTCAGCTAAAATTCTCAGAAGTAGTTGTTGGAGAACACAAATAATTGACAGAAAAGGCTCATGTCCAGTTTTCTAGAGTTTTTCCCATGTCATCACAAATAACAAATCTTATTTATAACGTTGTAAGAAAATATCTCTACACTTCAATATTATGCTTTGTGATTCTGTATCAATTCTACACAATACAGTATCATTTTTATGAATTATTTACATGTAAAGATTGGGGTTTCTTTTTGTGTTGTATTTAAAGCCTCTACCACAAGATGGCAGTGTTGTAATAAATCAGCCATTAGACCCTTCCAGTCCAATGGAACCAAGTAGTTTAACATGATACATCTCATTTACAGAAATGAGTGTAAACTGTGTATTAGCAAAAACCTGACAATGAAGGTCTGAAAAACATACATGGTTCCACACCAAGTTAGGGTCCTTCCTACAACCTGTATTTCAAGTGCAGGTTTTTAGCATTTTTAAAGGACCAAAATGGTTCTTCTATTGCATCTCTGTTCTATTATTTTAGTGTACTTATTTAATAGAGCAATAAGAGAATAGAGAGGGACAGGCCATCAGAATCAGAAGGTCTTTTAAGGTACTTTTATTGACTTGGAGTAAGCCTAGTCAGGCCTACACTGTATACAGATTTATCAGTTTTAGTCTGGGCCTGTGTCCAAAAGAGTTGTTCACTCTTGTATCAAAGCGATCTGAACCAGTGACCTTGTGGTTGTGGTTCTGAGTCACTCAACCACAGTACTTGCACCACAGCTTCCAGAAATCTTCAAATATCCATGCTTTGTGGTTCTTCAGAGGGCAACAAAAACCCTAAGGAACATGTTTGAAGCTTCTTTTATTCCATTTTCATGTGCATATGAACACTTTTCTATTCCTATTTTCATTATTATTATTATTATTATTATTATTATTATTATTATTGTTATTATTATTATTATTATTATTATTAATGTTATTATTGTTATTATTATTATTATTATTGTTATTATTATTATTGTTATTATTATTATTATTATCATTATAGTTTCAAATTCCTGTGTGCAATTACATTGGTTGATGTGTCACTTATTTTCACTTTTAAGAGTCAAAAACCTTTTTTAAGTCTCTTTTATAGACCCACTCACATGTTTGCCATATCATCACTGTTGTATTTGTTGTAAAACGTTTTATTTTTTTAACTTTCATGTAGCACCAATATTGTAAAGGCTTTAAAAAAAATTCTAAAGGCTTTAGTCTCACTGCACATTTACAACACTATGTCCAAACCAAACTAATAAGTCTTTTCAGTTGGTATTTCTGTCCATTTTCCTTACATTGAGATGTAAAATGGGATTCAACACAATGGATTATTTAATAACTGACTTCAAAATACAACTATGTAGGGGCTGCGAGTAGCTCAGCAGGCTAAGACGCTGACACTATGATCAGAGGATCGCGAGTTTGAATCCCAGTCATGCTGTTTGCCATCAACAGCCGGGGCCCAAGAGAGCAAAAACTGGAAGTGCTCTCTCTGGGTGGGTAGATGGCGCTCTCTCTCTCCTTATCACTCTCACATTGCAATGTCCGCTGGCTCAGGCGTCTACTGATTGGTCCATTCAGAGCTGGGAATCCTGCGCTTTCCTCCGAGCACGTTGACTGTGTCACATGCAACAGAGGAGTTGCCCTATCCACGGCGCCCAGGTTGGGGATTAGGTGCTTTGCCCAAGGGCACTTTAGTCATGACCTGTCTGGGGATCGAACCGTTCACAAGACCAGATCCAGGGTCTATACATTCAGTATAGAGAAAATGGAAGAATTTTGTATAGAAAGGCAACTATATCTATCTTCATCCCTGCTGTATAAATATAAATATAAATAAATATAAATATTAACCCTAATAATATTACAATAAATGCCTATGAGTGAGTTTGACATGGAGGGACACATTTGTTAATATGAATCACCTCAAAGTTTGAGCTTTGCAAGATGGAGACAAAAGACAGTGTGGCTGTGTCCCAGACAACACACTTTAAAACTTTACATACACAATCATACTAGAATATTCAAACCCCTGGCTTGGAATGAACTCTCTCAAGGATGCCACAAATGCCACGTGACAGAGCTTGCTGCACACATAAATAAGCGAGCACACCAGTCAGATGTAGCAGAGTGCAAAACCATCATCATGGGTAAAGGATGTGATTTGACTGATGTCCAAAAGGTCAGGATAATAGGGTACCAGGCACAGGGTGGTAGCTACTTTATGAGATTTTCTAGAGCATCCATAGTGAAGATCTACTGAGAATAAGGCTACTAATACCTTATTATATTGATGCCAATAATGGCCCCAGAGGCCACTGATGCCAGAGAGCAACAATGACTCCGGCGAGTGGTACAGAGCAAGCAATGCACCACAGTGCACCAGTTAATCTAAAATGAACACAGAAGCAACGAGGAAAATGTCAGGGATCACCATTGAGCAAATCTAGGCCTGTGAAGTAAATGCATGGTTAAGGTGGTCATTCTGACATGACTGTGTACTATGCTACTGAAAGCACTTATAACAGTGGAGTACTATTCAGTGCATCAGTATGTAGTTTGGGATGCAGCCAGAGACTAATGTTGCTTGATGTTTCAGAGTGCTTTCTGACAACTGGAGCGCAGTTAACGTTAGCGTTAGTTAACCCAAACACTGCTAGCATGCTACCATAACAAGACATACACAGTTTGCTTTCATATTTACAATTAGCCATCATTGCTATTCGTTGTGCTCTCATTAATTAAATCTGGTGAAAGCTTACTTCACAAACGACGCTCCGGCAAGGTGTAAACTGAGGCTACTGAAGCTGGTGATTGGAAAATAATAACAGGCACCTCAACCCAAGGCTTAGCAAAGGCTAAAAGAAGGCCCAGCGCCACCCAACACACAACATAGCCTGAAATGTGAAGGTTGTCTGATTTACTGCCAGAACACGCCAACTGTGTCACATTTTCAAAAGAAAAGTTACTCGCAAGTAACTATTACAGCATATCAGAGCACACTAAAGCAGATACATTAGATTTAAAAGTCTCTAGAAAACTCTGTAAACAAAATAAGTTGGATTACATATCACTGTACTGTGGAATTAGTAGTTTTCTGCATAATGTGAGCTCAGCAGACATCCTTTATATAGTGTGAAAATGGCATGAGGACTGGACCAATAGAAATGCTCCAAAACTGCTTTTAATAAAATCTCTTTACATTAACGTACATTTTACCCTCTCCTGTACAGTTACCATTATGGAGATATTTGTTTTTCTTTGAACAGTGATGATGTACAGAGACCACTACATACTGTATGTCCAGCTCTCCAGACCTGAACCCCACTGAAAATGAGATGAAGATGAAGACGATTGGTCAAACAAAGCTGAGCTGCTTGAGTTTTGGCATAACTCATCATTGAGTTGGCACCCAACATCATTGTGATGATCAGTCAGGCTTATTCCACCAAATATTGATTTCTGAACTCTTGCTAAGTTAGGACATTAGCATTGTGTTGTGAATTAATATAAACTTATTTGCATTATTCATGGTTTGAAAACAGCTAACATTTTTGGCCAGTAGTTCATTTTCTGTAAATAAATAATAATATTCTTAATTTGAATTTGGGTAGAAATGTTGAAAGGAGTTTATTGAATAAAACAAAAAAATCATTTGACTCAAACAACAGAAGAAGGCCAAGGGGGATTGTGTCAAAGAAAAAGACAATGTATTATCGCCAGATTCATGTTGAGACGAATGCAAGCCACTAGTTAGAAGAAGCCATAAACACTGTACCAGTTCCAGGCCTTTCCAGCTCCGGTTCTGAGACAGAAGGCCCTGTGGCCTGGTGCTAACAGGCTGTCTACATGTAGCTCGTGCTGATGCCTCCTCTACTGCCAGAGATGGGAAATGTTGTGCGTGGTCATCTTAAAAGCCAGCACCAATAGAGGATCTCACTGGACAACAGTGGAAGCCCCCACTGTTTCAGATCTGACCTTAACGTAACATTACATAACGCAATGTGGAAAATCCAGTGTTATAAAACGAAGATGCAAACCCCTGATAAAAAAACCCTCTGACATGATGTCAACAAAAAGGCTGTCCATGTTAGATGCATACTAACCCCCCTAAGCCACCACCACCACCACCACCTGCAGAATGCGCAAGCTCTAGCCTCACTGCAGCTCCCCTGGCTTTTATGAGCCCACACACATGCAATGAACACAAATGCATGGACTGAGCGTGCAGAAGAGCTGAACTGGAGGCTCAGGGCAGGTGCCTGCGCCCAATGGAGGGCTTGCTTACCTCCAGCGTCCGGATCTCCTTTTGCGTCAAGTCGTTGGATGTGGCACATTTGGTCCTCAGCCCCTCTAGACTGGAGATGCTGATGTCGATCATGTTCTGGACCAGCTCGCACTGCTGCAGGGCTTTCTGCACGCTCAGATGATGCTGATGCTGCTGCTCCTCGCATTTGGTCATCGTCTCCTCGTCCATAATTTGACAGCAGTGGTGGGTTTTTGTTGTTGTTGTTGTTGTTGTTGATGATGATGTCTAGGCTACTTTCTCAATCTGAGCAACAAAAACAATAGAGAAAAAGCAGGCGAAGCTTAAATCACATCAAAGCATATAAGAGGCTCCATGTAGAGACTCTAGTGATACAGGCGAGGACGCTGCTGTCCAGCCGGGCTGCACTGCATCCCCACAGCGTTCTGCATCAGGGCCGGATCGCTTTGGCTTTGCAGTCTACCATGATGCACAGATGCTGAGGCAAAAAGGAGAGAACGCGCGAGAAAAAAAAAAGGATCACAGGCTCTCTGCAGGTCCACTCAGGTCCATTGTAAACGCAGGAGGATGGAAAGAGGCGGAGGCTCAGTTGTCTCGAGCCGGGGCTTCTTCACTAAAGCTGACGGGTGCAGGTCCTCCCCTTGTGGGCCATCGGCAGCGTCCCGGTTCTCCCCCACCACACCGACATGTTCATGTTGCCCCCCCACCCCCAAAGCCTCCGTCACTCGGATCCAGCAGCAGAAGTAGCAGCGGCTCGCCGAAGGCTCCAGCTCTCGCGAGATCACGTTCAAAGAACCCTCAAACGCAGCGTGAGCTCACCGAACCAGCGAGGGGAATCGATTCTTTCGAACTGTTGATTATTTCATTGTATTTCCATCTACAGTCACATAAAAATTACAACATAATGTATAAAAGTTCATTTGTGTTCAGAATTTAATTTAAAAAGCTGTTATACATTTAAAGTAACAGGTTTCATTTTTTTGTTTGTTTTCCTGTTGATTAATGTGACCTATAGCTTCATATATATGAGAGAGAGAGCAGGTATTGTTTGGGTGCTGGATCATTTAAACCACTACCAGAAGGTAGCAGAGAGATCACCAGATACCAGTGCAACACACTCTTACACACCACTATCATGTCAATGTCACTGCACTGCTCAGAATGACACACCACCAAAATATCTGCATGGTGGTCCTGTGGGGGTCTTGACCACTGAAGAACTTCATAACAGATTATACAGAGAAACAGATGGACTACAGTCTGTAATTGTACAAAGACAATGTGCACCTATATGATCAGTGGAGCTGATCAAATGTCCAGTGAGTGTAGATACAAGGCAATGGTTTTAATGGTCTGTAGCCTTCCTTGGCATGATTACTGATTCTTTGTATAGAAAAAAACCCATTTCTTATAAATCAGGAATTATTTACAAGACTGATGAAATGATCAAAACGTCTTATTAGACTTGTTAGTAAAGTCTGTCCTCTTGGGTAAATACTGCAA